>KN468839.1:46089-62737 GCA_000787095.1 Periophthalmodon schlosseri | reverse complement strand
ACACAATTGATTGTTGTTAGTTTGTAAATCTTCAGACAATCAAATTTGAACAAGATTTCAGGCTATGTTCCTATGTGAGCCCACCCCAAGCCCAAATAAATCAGTGCCACACCTTTGGCCTGTACAAAATAGAGTTTAAAAGTCTGTTTTAAATATTGCTGCTGGAGCTTTATAAACGTGCAGCATAGACGCAACATTTCATTTTGATGTCTTTGGTATTCATTGTAGTAAAACTGGCTGTGCTCATGCATTGCAGAGGAATGACATTTTAAAATAGAGCGTTCTGCACTGTGAAAGACCTTTGTGTATTGGATTTGCAGGAGCATTCAAATGCACACAAACTTGTATTGGTTACATGTCTCTCACAGAGTGGACTTGTTAGAGCCTTGTATAAATTGATTTCTTCTCTGCTCCTGGTCGACTCTGGCTCTGCTCCGGCAGGACTGTGCAGCCTGTCTGGAAGTGTTTCACGGACTTAAGCAGCTTTTGTGGTGCCGTGTTATTCTGGCATCACACACGGCACGTTTCTATTGATTTTGGCTCAAGATGCTGCACTTGGGAAAGCTCAGAGTTTGTAATATTTGTTATGTTTGCAGCTTGCTTTCTTTGTTTTTTATTATTTGAGGAAATTAGACTCACCATAATCTAAACGTTATGCCTTTACTGCAATAGAAAAAAAAAAATCTACATTACATAACAGAAACACACTTTTAAATGATTGCAAAACTTTGATTTAAGTCATGTGATAGTGACAGTTATCAATATTAATACCTGATGTACCACTAAAACAAATAGATTAGATTCAACCATGAGGTGGAATTAATATTTTTTTTATAAATATTATTACAAATCAGATAAACCAAATAACCAAAGCATGACCTATAAAAATACTAGTAGCTTTTGGTTCTGTGTTGTCTTTCATAGAATCTATCGGCTAAAACCGACAAGAAAAGAAAACCTTTATTTGAACAGCAGTAGTAGAAGAATGCCAAAAAGTATGTTATCCGTTCCCTAACAATACATGGGTTGGCTACTTGTGAATTCTGTATACGTTTAAGCAGTCTCTGACAAAAGTTCTCAATCCGACGCTAAATATACTTTAGCTCATATAAGCTCTCCCAGGCTCTCTCCAGATCTGAGCTTATATACGCCCGACACTCACGGTCAGCCATCCCTTAACCTCTTTAAATGGTAAAAGCTCCACCTGTGGCTTTAATCTGTCTATCCGAGAGCCGGAGTGGGATTTCCTCTGCCCGGCGCTGCTAATGTGTCAGTCAGTGCCTCTGGACATGGGCCCATTCAACTGACCCTGAACTGCATTTAATGACATAGACACAGAACTAATCTCACATCAAAACACTCAACTTTTTAGGGCACACCATCCGTGACCAAGTTTCATTTTTATCATCTTTTTCTAACCAAATTTTTCAGAAGAATAATTTGAATAATCATGTTTTAATCTTTTTAGTCTCGAAACAAGAAACGTGATAGTTTGATATTTCACATTTTGTTCCAGTCTAGTCCACTTTAGACAAAGTGTTACACGGCTTATATTTGGATTGAGTAGCGTTCTATAAACTGAATAAAACGTGAACAAAGTGAATAATTTGCCTGGCACTTAAGTGAACATTCTGCTCTCTAGTGGATGTGTTTTAGTAGAAAAAAAACACGCTTGAAAAAGGACAAATAGGGATTATGTGGGGTTGGTGAGAGCTTCTTCGGTTTTGCATCTCTTATGGAGTGTCCCACAGTCTGCAATGGCCATTATATCCATAAATTCAACAATAGGACAGATTAATAACATCACAGTATGATGAATATGGAAGCAAAATGTCATCCTATATAGGAGTTTGACAATGTTCACTTTAATATATACAGAAATGCTGAGAAATACATTTACATAAAGAATCCCTTGTATAAACAACCAGCCATAATGATCTGATTTAGCTGTTTTTGTGCAGACGAGTCAGATTTCGTGCTCTTCAAATCAGAGAAGTGCTGTGGTGGTCTTTGTGACAGAAGCTTAAACCCAGTGTGACAAGTGAGAGGACGTTTTAATGTCACTTTAAAGGTCCTATATTACACAAACTGGACTTGTGAGCTTTAAGTTGTGTTAAAATGCTTTTACCTCTTCAAAAACATACCCACAGTTGTGTTTTGTTTTGTTCACACATATTTGAGTAAGCCTTAGTCTGTCTGCATCTCAAAGCTCCAAAATGCTCTGTTCCACCTTGTGATGTCATGAAGCAGTAGTTTTCAAGTTCACAGGTACATTTTATCTTTTGTTTAGTAGAGATTGGAAATTCCAGGGCTGAAATTATCCAAATGATTCTAGCGAAGGTGTGTGGAGTTTAAAAACACAGTGGAGCCCTTGGTCACATTAATATAGCACTTTTCCTCCTTCAAGGCACTCAAAGCACTTTACATCAAGGAACCACTCACCCATTCACACACATTCACACACCAGTGTACACAGACACGAGGGGTGAGGATGGTTAAGTGTCTTGCCCAAGGACACAACGACAGCATTCATCTGTAGGAGCTGAAATCGCACCGCCAACCTGTGGGTCAGTGAGTCTGACCGCTCGACCAGTGAGCTACTGTTGCCCTTCCTGTATTACTACATGGCATCACAAGGTGGAACAGAGTGTTTTCTGTTTGAAAGAGGAGGTTTGTGTGTTAAACATGTGTGAATGAAACAAAATACAACTCCAGGTATGTTTATGATGAGGAAACAACATTATAACATAGATCAGAAAGTAGAGTAATATTGGTCCTTTAAACCATGACAGGCCCTCTCATAGTGTTTTTCATTTTAGCTGCAGGGGTTCTTCTTGTTCAACTTACTGACCTTCACACCCCAAAATTCCCCAATTTGATAATCCTGACAAACCTCTCTCTAGAGCTGGAGATGGGTCCCCGAGTGCTGCACTTTGGCCGCAAACTGCCAGGTATCCCCAGCGAACACTGAAGGGTGGTCAAATGTTTTTACAGGGAACTTTAATTCACTAACTTTAGTGCTTTTCAGAGACTATAAATGTAGGAAATATAGTTACAAGGCACAGATATGATGACAGGGCCTTCCTCCCATCACACACCTGGGACATGCTACTCCAAAAACCACCGGGATTCAGGAGGCGTGGTCAGTCTGTGCAATCTGCCAGATCTGTCGGGCTGACTGCACCTCAGAAATGAATAACAGACCAGTGACCAAAGGGATCTGTTGTCCCGGGCCCCGGGGTGTTATGGCCCCAGAATTGGACCCTCTTCCTATTAATTTATATTAGAGGGGGCCCATGTGAGGCTTCTTGCCCCAGGCCCAAATTTCTGTGGACTGGCCTTCCACTGACATGTCTAAAGATGTTGGTATAATCGCTCACATTTCCTAAATGTAACAAAATTTAGTGAATATAAGAAATGTATCTTTTCAGATAAAGGGACAAGTATTCTGCATGAAACCCTCTATTATAAAATATTATCATCAAATCTTTCATTTTTAGTAATTAAACTATCTTAACGCTTTGGTTCTTCCTCTCTTCTTCCATGATCCATTTTCCGTCATTGAAGTAGAACCAGTAGGGGGCGACGCACATCATTTCATCACTCATTTAACACCAGCCACAGCCTTTCGCATGTTCAAATTTCTCTTGCTTGCTGTCTTCCTCCTGACGTTCATTAGACTAATTTAACCAGGCCACTCTTCCTCTCCCTCACAGCGAGCCTGATGCAGCCCTATACTGCTGTTACCATCTGCTCTCCAGCTCCCTGCCAGCTATAGGGCCTCCTGTCAGAACAACCCATCCACAAGGTGCCTTCATCAGTCACACACAAGGACAGTGGGGATGCCGCTATAAACTGAATCTATTCGGCTCTCCCTTGGCACCCCTCTAACCTGAGGAGTAGCATTCACTTGCGATGGTAATGATGGGACAGAAAAACGCTGACAGGGCAGTTTTGTGTGCGGCAGTTTTGTGTGTTGCCGTAGTTACACAGCTGGCAGAGGAATTATGGGCAGCTCCGGCGCGGGGGGAGCGGCAGCAGTGTGGGAGAGGTTAATATCATTTTGGCTAAACTAAGTTGCGGTGACGGACGGACCACCTGTTCAGCTCGGGAGGTGGTCTCATCGTCTCGTAGTCCAGACATCTGAAGGTCGAGTGCTTTTAAGATTACAGACTGGAAAGTAGCTGGTAAAAAGACGTAAAATACCGTTTTCCCAGGAGTTTTTGCTTTTATGGAACAAATACTCCTATTAAACTCTATTACTGATATATTTGGTAAAGGCCCAAACTGACCCTTTCCCAACCTTTATAGCAAGCTTTGTAACTAGATATGTAATGATTCACTAAACTAAATATTGAGCTGCCATGTGTGTTTTTCAGTTACTCAAATGCAGTGTAAACTTCAGACAAATGTGAATGTTATCTCTTTTTCTGAGTGTGATGCAATATATGAGTGGATAGGAAAAGTAAGACTGTCTTTGTTCTATTGTCGGAACAAGGCTGCACAAAACACTACAAAATTATTGATAACGTAATATTTATATTGGAAGAAAAGATACACAGGTAACAGTAAGGCTCTCCATTTGATAGACAGAGATTAGATTCTTAATTTTGAAATTTTAGATGATGTGGTAAAAATAGGTAATTGGTCACATTTTCATATAGTGCTTTTGCACCTTCAAGGCACTCAAAGTGCTGGCGGCTGAGAACGCCCCAGATCAGGACTCAGAGCTGGGACATCCTTTATCTCTGAAGCCATAACCAGGATGAACGCTCTCCTATAGCTCGGGTCAGTGCTTATGAAATGCAGATACATTTTCTTGAGCATTGTTTGCCTGTTTTTAAAGGGAATGTACTTCTGCATCTTCAGGCGGGAGCTTAAACTCTGATCAAGTCTATTATTGTATTATATGTTTACTCTGTGTCTGACATTGCTGTAAATCAGTTTCCCTTTGAATGATAAGAAAGAAAGTTGAAAGTTGAAAACAACAAAAATAACTTTTAGCTTTAAATCATGTTATAATGTTTCCTATTTGGATAAATGAAGAAGACACAACATCATAACAGAGGCAGAAATAGTTAGAATCTAAACTATACTTCTGCCTCTGTGAAGACAGGGCATCCCATTGTAAAGGTGTTCAGTACTGAGCTGATGACAAGAAGGAGATATGTAGACACTTCCCTATCTTGAAGGTTGGTGGTTTAATTCCTGCTAACAGCAGTGCCAATTGTGGATGTGCCCTTGAGATAAACACTTCTCCCTCCATTACCGGTATGAATGTGTTTCAACCACTAATGTAATATGTAAATGCAATAAAAGTAGTGACACTCATGGGGACTTTTACTGTTGAAAGTTTTATTGCTGATCAGAGCAGAGTTGGGATCAGTTTCTTGAGACACAGAGCGACTCAGTACTCAGTACTCAGTACTCAGTACTCAGTACTCAGGGGAGCAATGTGACAAAGTCACATCATTCTAATTTTTATTGTTTGAGCTTAAAAAAGAAAGAAAAAAGATAATAATAATAATTATTATTCATTTCTGCCAAGCAAATCGCTCCTGAGAGAAAGAAAAAATGCTCAAAAACTCTCAGTAGCGCCCTCTGGAATGTTTAAATACATTACGAGATAGGACGGGGCAGAACTGATTTTTTTTATTGTGGGCACATAAAACTTGGCATGTACAGTATGTAGATCATCCTAATATCCTGAGATAGACAAAAAAGTATGTTATGGCCCCGCCCTAAAGCACACAGGATGTCGGCCATATTGGGTCAAACTTGAAACGTCCAAAATCTAGAACTTGAACTTGTCCTAGGGTTTCGATCTGACGGACTCCAGGCTGAGGCAGCATCATCAGGACATATCTGGGATCAGAATTTGTTAAAACAGTTTACATAAGTGTCAGGGTGTGGTCATGACAAGCTCTTAATGAAGCAGCCATTTTGAGAGCATAAAAATCCTGGTAACGTTCACCTGGACATAATGATATATGAATTAAACTTATATCTTTGAAAATGGCTCTCCAGCGCCCCCTGCAGTTAAAATAGAACCGAAACATTTATCTCCAATGTGACAGTGACAATTTTTATCAAATATCAAGCCAGGGTTGATAGACAGCCCTCCCACTGAAATACGCCCTTCGGTGGTCACAAGGGCTGCGAGGGCCCTTTATCACTGCTTGCAATTTTATTATTTATTTATTTTGTCACAGTAAATAAATTATTAAATAAAGTAAGTGACATTTTAGTCTGACCTTACTTCATACTTTCTACAGGTTGAAATATTTGATTAACATTTTTCACTCAGTATTGAACAGAGTTATCAAATATCACATTTCTAAAAAACAATGTGCTGTCCTAGTTCTGAATATGGCACAATCTAATCAATATATTAATCTAAAGTAATGTTCACACACACAAACACACACACATGTGCACACACCCTCGCACACACTCATAAGTAAGGAGTTCTTCCAGATGAATGTCCACTAATCTCAGTAGGACTTTGGGATGGCGCACAGTGAGAAGAAAGTGATGGTCCGCGACCCAGGGCCTGACTCTGATAGTTTGTCATGTGAAAATACTACTTAATTTCCCACTGGGTAAAAACTCATTATTTCTGACTTTATCTCAGCATTGACCTCTGTGTGCTCCCTCAGACATTATTGGTTTGTTCCCTTTTTTAGCGGCCATGACAGGGACCACCTAAACAGCAGTAAGATACACGAGGAGGAGGCGCTGGGTAAAGAATGGATGTATATTTTATGCGGCATGCCTCAGTTGAGAGTCCTATTCACCTTTAATGTGCCACGCAGCTAGAACAATTATATTGATTTATGGCTGTCTGCTTTTCTCCACATGATGTATGAAGGCAATATGAGATGATATTGATAAGGCATGACTAATAACCAGAAAGGATTGCATTTCCACATTTGTATTGTAAATCAAGTTTTTCACATTTCTGAAGCATTTTTCTCATTCGTTTTTCCTGTCTGTTACAGTTTAATTTCGTGGGGAAGCTGCTGGGACCACGGGGAAATTCCATGAAGAGATTACAAGAGGAGACGGGAGTGAAGATGTCCATCCTCGGCAAAGGGTCCATGCGGGATAAAGAAAAGGTACCGCTCTCAAATACATCTCGCCCGGAGGCAGTGATTAAATCAAAATATTTACAGAAAGCTGCTGCTTGAAATTCAACCAGTGTGTGTAGAATTACCAGGAGAGCGGAGCCCTAACTGAGATAAATAAGGCCAAAGTCGTGGCTTCCTCTTGACATGAAGAGCAGTGGGCGTGAGGAATGGAAAGCACTGGGAACTACCCGCTGCTTCGTTCAGTCTAGATTTTTTTTGTAGTTTTGTTTTTTATCTTATTTGGGTAGTACTGTGTGGCATTTACTTGGGACACTTTTTAACACAGTTGTACTTAGTAGTAGTTTTCAAATACCATACTTTTACTACTTGAGTCATATATTTACAGCTACCATTCTAATTACGGATGGTAGCTTTAAAGCTTTCTGTTTCTGTTGACAACATTAAATTAACATTTAGGTTTCTTAGTTTTTCTTATTTTTATGATTTATTTGGTGCATTATCTCAATTATAAATCAGATATTATATCCGCACAGTTACTCGTAAGTGAATCATTTCTCGGAGCACTTTATACTTCTTCTTGATTCATATTATTTTGAAGTAGCGGTACCTTTGGGCCAGGGGGACTTAATAATAATAATGATTAAAATTTGGTAGAGCACAGTTAAGATCCAGAAGATTTTGAAGGGTCGTGAACATCTGTGGTCTGCAGGGAGAACAGTCAGATGAGTTATGTTTTGTGCTGTAAATAGTGTATTCTCTTAGTGCAGGATTAGATTAATGGCTTGGCTTAGGTTCTGTTAAATAACTGATTCTTCTATTCTATTTTTCTGAACGTTTTGGACCTTTTGTTATACCAAAACTCAAAGCTGTAACAATCGAAGTGTGGAGTGCACAATATGCCATCAAAACCTTAGACCTTCGCTTTCTTTGTACATAGATTCTTTCGGCCTGCGCCGTCACACGTGGAGAAGAGAAAAGACTTGGACTGTACATTTTAATAGTGCATTCTGTAAAAGTCAATTATGATACAGCATAATGAATGTGTTTGCCCGAGTCATTTATTGCGCTGACTCGTGTCTCCCCTGAGCCACACTTATCTGGAGCTTGTACACAGTGGCCAGCAGCGGTGTCTGGGATAAACACTGAATGCACTATTGAGTTACGTGGCTATTGTTACTGTATTCCCTGATTCAGACATCACTATGACAAAGGGCCTATAGGCTTAACTTGCCTTTGGTGGAACACTTGCTGCATTTGAATACACCGAGGCCCAAGGTACAAGAAATACTTATGAGCTTAAGAGGCAAATCATGATTAGAGACAAGGGGCAGCAAGCAATGTATGTGTGTTAGCAACTGTATGAAGAAGTGGACTGAGTGTGAGTGGGCTCCAGTCAAATGAAGCTCATCGAGGTTCGCAGTTATAGAGGCGAATTTGGAGCCGAGTTCCATATTTGGAATTCTGACCACAAGTATCATAGCAACCAAAGAGCCAATCTGGAGCGAGGCTGTTGAAGGTAACACCCCTTCCCGCCCGCACCACTAGCACGGAGCGGGCGCTTAGCAATGCTGTCAATCAAACCTGCTGCTAACACTAGCAGGAGCAACTTTGGAGGAAGAAAGCAGCGGATTTGTCAGTTAGTAAAGTTCATATCTTGATTTACGGACACAATAGCAAAATAAAAATACCCAGATCATGTAGAACGGGTTCATACGAACATTTTAAGACCAAAATCACGAGGCTCACTGCAGCAGTCACGGAGAGAGGGACAATAATTTTTCAGTGTACAGTGAATTGGAGCCAGAGTCGATGGAGCCGAAAGCGGTTTGGAATGCGGCGGCTAGCGCATTAGCTATGTCCATTCATATATACAGTCTGTGGTTAGCTGGAAAATGTCTTGCATTTAAAGCGTGTCTAAGAAATGTGATTTTTAAATTTGTTCTTATAAGCGTTTGTTTTTGTAAGATTTCCAACGTATTTTTTCACAGTACACATTTTAAACTCATACAGGAGAAAACTGATGCAAAATCCTATGTATTTCAGAGGACGCTTGCAGAGGTCTATTCTGCCCTACAGTGTGGGCATTGGTAAATATAGCGCTTTACATCAAGGAACCACTCACCCATTCACACACACATTCACAACCCACCTCACCCCCAGTGTACTCAGACACTGGGGGTGAGATGGGTATTCATCTGTGGGACCTGGAATCACACCGCCAACCTGTGATCTGACCGCTCAGTGATGTTTATGTTGAGAGCGGGATTCGAACCACAAACCTTCGGATCAGTGGACAAACACACCAACTGAGCTACTGTTTTTATATAATAAGCTTAGATCTTTTTTGTTTGGCACCATTCAAATATTTCAATTCAGATATTCAAGTCAACGACAACAAAAATGGTAGCTCTAGTTGCAATAGTTGTAACCCCCAAATGTCTTAATGTTGTAGCTATTAGTGACTGGGTGATCTTTATCACATATTATGGAAAATAACTGGCTTATTCTGCATGAAGTTTTCTTCTCACTGTGTATGCAAATATTTGGATGAGTAAGCCTTTCATAGAGCCACAGAATAGAATAACAAGCTAAAATGTTGGCTAATTGAAATGTGATTAAAAAGCAGAGGGGTCTGTTAAGTCGCACTGTGGCTGGTTGCTCTGTTCCGAGGACTGTACAGTGGTGATACTGAGGGCACTGCAGTTCACTTCATAATGTGAGCTGTGCTTTGGCTGATGCTGTAGTTCATTTAAAATGTTGGCCCTTATCCACTTCAGTCACTTCTGTTTGCTCATGTGCAGGTTTTATTTATGTTGAAAGTGTGGAGCTGAATAAGAAACAGGGAAATGAGCTGTGGTACACTGGTCGAGGCATGAGCAGAGCTTTAAAATGCAGTAATATTGGTGCAATTCACTGTAAAAAAAGAAAATCAAATCTGTTAGTATTACAGGAACAGAATTATGATTATGAATCATGAGTTAACAGAAGACAAAACACGACTCTCCCAATTGTACTACCTCAAACGCTTTACTCAATAATATCCGAATTTCAATTTATGAATCATTGTGTTCCAGAATAGAATCTATTGTTTTTGTCTCCATTATTGCTGATTTATTTATTCGTTTATTTTGGGACATTTTGTTTCTCACAATGAGTTTCCTTCCTGTTCTGCCATTATGTTCATAGACAAGCAAAGAATAGCAATTGGGTAGGATTTTTGAATTGGGCTGAAACAGGTTCATCAATTAACAGCAAATAACCGATTATTGAGATCGGTAACTGCATCAGCAACATTATCTGGACTTTACACAGACCTCAAAACATGTCATGAGCTGAGATGAGCGGTTTCATGACTCAGACATTAAAACGGTGAGTGTAAATGTACTCTGTCAGGATGGCGACAAGTCTCAACACTTAAAAATCTCATATTCAGAGGCTTTTTACTGTCGAAACAACTAATTGGTTGATCGAAAGAATAATTGCTACATTGATCGATAAGCAAAATAATCGTTAGTTGTAGCCCTTCTTTCAATATTCTTTATGAGACTATTAAAAAGATAAACATGAACGATTATGGCACTGTAGCAGACTGGTTAATACATCTATCTTACAGCAAATCTTTGGGCTTAATTCCCAGTCAAGGCCAGTGTGGGGACTTCGCTGGGTCTCTATCTTTGCACAGTTTTCCTCTGGGTGTCTCTCCTCAGTAGGACTTTTCTGGCTGCATAAAAATATCAGCCAAATACTAGTAAAAGCTCTGAGTATGTGCCTAGTTTTCTACTTTTTTCCTTTTTTTTTAAGTTAACTCAACTAGTTTCCTTACAATTCTGCCATCAGGTTTACAATCAAAAGGCAGCATTTTGGTTGATTATGTGAGTGTTTTAGGGCTATTGAAATGAAAGTAAATGAACAGTTATTATGGCAATCCTGTCTCACAGCTAATCTTTGGGCTTCGTTCCCACTCAAGGCCAGTGTAGACTTTGCTGGGTTTTCCTCTGGGTGGCTGTCCTCGGTGGGACATTTCTGGCTACATAAAAAGGTCAGACAAATACCAGTAAAATCTCTGAGAATGTGCCTGGATTCCCTTGCTGCTGTTGCTAACGGTGTTTATCTCACCCTGAGTTTCATTCGGAGCCGTGAAAGCCGCTCTGTGCCCCTGTGAAAAGCCTGCCTGTGTAACAATCAGATTAGGCTTGGCTTTTGTGTGTGAGCTATTGATTTTGTGTACAGTTTGAGTTTGGTCTGGAGGACTCCGAGATGAGAGTGGCACCTAAAGGTCACCGCTGAAAAGCTGGGTTGCCATCGGAGACAGCGCACCACCGGCTAAAGTGTTACAGACAGAGCCCCAGCCCCATTACAAGCCAAACACATTTCACACAGCTCGCCCGTTCATCCACTTCACCATGGCAACATCTCCAACACCTACTCATGTCCAACTAGTCTATGAACAGTATTACTCACACTGGACAGGTAGAGCTGCATGTTACTATAAAAAACACAAACGTACAGAACTAAAGTACAGTTTTCAAGTACAGAACATGTCGTTTTTCGTGGCCAACCAACTGTTAAGAATCCGGACATGGCTGATAATGTCTACGTAAATTTTACACCAATATGTGACTTTTCTACAAACTCATCCACACCCCTGTTTTACTTCAAGCTGGGTAAGAGAGCGGGGTGTAGTCTTATTTTGTGCAGTACCCTCTTTGGACTAAAGTGTTCAAATAAAGCTTTAGGCATATTCTTAAGCCAGCTGGTTGGACCAAACAAAATACCATTCTCTGCTGAAGAGCCAATTAGCAGTACGCTAAAAAAGTGGAGGACAAATACAAAATCCCCAGTTCTCAAGACAGTTGGAGTCTTTCTAAACAAGCGAGCGATATGGGAAGTTTATGAAAGATTTACAAGTGTATTCAGAGCCAAATTAGAAAGAATATTAAAAAAAGACTGAATAATTAATAGGCAATTTCATGCAAGCACATTTGATTACAATATATATTTGAACTGAGTTTTATACTTTTACCCACTTCGCTATGCTGTAGTCTATAAATCTCATGAAAAGACAAATGTGGGAGTGAGTCATTATCCGCACATTATGAGTGTGACCTCAGCTGTTTGACATGTGCAGAATCTATCGCCAGGAAGACAAGTTCAAAACCATTTTAATTAAGTGTGACTGGTCTCCGAAGGCAAAACCTGACCCCGTAACTCAAGGACACTCACACCAGATGGACCGGCACTTGGCTTTTGCACTTGGTCATCGTCTGGTCCAATGATTATTTTCATTTGATCACTACTGGATCATATTACATTTGCTTTAGAATATGATTTTGGAAAACCCCACTTTTCTAGTCTACTAGTTTTCTCTTTTTTAATGCAGTAGCCAAAATGGTGAAAATTATTATCAGTTTTTTACGATTGTTCACAATTTAGATGCTGTGAAATCCTTCATTCACTTTCATTCACATTATCTTATTACCTTCCCTCTCGTATGTGACGAGCTTTATGAAATCAAACTTACGGAACGAAATAAACAACCAGATAAAAAAAACCCAAAAATCATACATTACGTTGGTTTACTTTTTTGTAGTATAGATCAAATTGAAATGACTAAACTTTGCTTCTAAAATTCTACTTAACCAAACATTCTCGACATGCCTAGTTTTCTATTACAGTAATATGCCACCAAACAGTGCACATCTGTGTTTATGTTTCATGTCCTGTAGCTTCCACCTGTAAACTTCTAAAACTAAAATCTTTGCTTTGCTCTTAAAGTAACACAGATCTGTAGCCCAACTAACTTACGCATAACTTTACCTTCAAATATTTCCTGCTTCCTTGGTATTGGCTTTTATTTCCCCGCCACACCGGGCTTGTTTTGATGGGACCATATGTTCCTGTATCCCCCAGGTCCCAGGTGTGCTGTGCAGTGTTTGCTAACTTTCACACTGTTTGTGTGGCTGGAGCTGTTTGTTCGACCATCAAGACGGAAGTTTGAACTGTCTCCTGCAAAACTTTATCAAGATGTGAGCCCTATACCCTCCAGTTTTGGCATTTATTCGTTATTGCTTTATTTAGTGACATTTATTTTAATTAATCACCAAGAAAAATATATACGAAACATGCCATTTCAAAAACTTGACTTTTTCTGCTCTGGGCTACTCTCAATGTTTATTATTCATGAGATTAGCTGCTAGCTTAATTTATCCATTCATCCAAGGGTGGATGCACAAATTAAATCATACAGTTAATTGAATAGTAATTTAAAGAAATTAATTATCAAAATTTACAAGTAAAGAGAGAATATTAAATGCAACACACACTGTGGCACTATAGAGCACTATCTCATTCAGTGCCATGAAACAGACCTGGGGCATTTGTTATTATTATCTTTTTAGTACTGGTACTTGAACCTTACATGGTTTACAGTAGTGCATGAATGGTGTCTGTTTTCAGCAGTGGTTAAAGAAGTACTCAGTTTTGTTACTTAAGTAAAAGTACAGATACCGGAGCAAAAAAATACTCAAGCAAAAGTAAAACTATCACGTGAAAAAAGTAAGTAAAAAAATGTACTTAAAGAGTAAAAAGTAAAAGTATTTCACACAGATTTTGAGATCTATAAAAACACTTCAAATGTAGTGTATGAGACAGTGTAAAGATTTGTGCTGAATTTTGTTGAACAGAAACAACTGAATCGATTGCTTTTTTCTAGATGTTTTTATCTGTACATTTTTCTTTGCTCAAATTATAACGTATTAAAAATAAAAGAAGCCTTTTCCGCAGGTCTCAAACAATAATGAAAAATACTTTTACTTTTCAGTCCAGTTAAAAAATGTAGTGGAGTAGAAAGTACAGATACTTTCTCTTAAATGTAGTGAAGTAAAAGTAAAAGTATCCAAGTACAGATACCAAAAATGTGTACTTAAGTAGTACTTTACTTCTTTTACTTTGTTACATTCAGCACTGGTTTTCAGTACCAACTTTCTTTGATACTGGTTGTACTTGTATTTCTTTTCCAATACCACAAAAGTACTTTTAAATGATACCAAGGCATAAACCTGTAAACTCATGTAGATTTACCCAAGATGAATCGCAGTCAAATCAAAATCACACTTTGAATGGACACAATTAGCAAATCGTAAAGGCTGCAGTTTTTGAAGTACCATCATCTCAATCTCCCGTCTGTGGTTACCCTGTAGTTCTTTTCTGTGGAAACATGTTCTGAAATGTGATTTTTGTGTTAGTTTGTCAGTTCATATTTCAGTCTTTTTGTGAATCCTTCTGGACAGGTTTAAAATGTGAACTTTGAACACAATCCTATTATTAAAACATAAATGCAGAATCTAGTCATAATCGCAGTGTTTGTCAGAAAAATCACAATTAAATATTTTTGTCAAGTAATTCAGCCCTATTACTCATTCCTTCTGTCTTTCTCATCCACAGGAGGAGGAGTTGAGGAAAAGCGGTGAGGCCAAATACGCTCATTTAAATAACGACCTTCATGTTTTGATTGAAGTGTTTGCTCCGCCCGGAGAGGCCTACTCCCGCATGAGCCACGCCCTGGAGGAGATCAAGAAGTTCCTGGTCCCAGTAAGTGCACCTTTTCTGCTGCTCCCCACACTTCTCTTTGTGCACAATGCAAGCAGGACAAAAATCTGTAGGCTTTTATTATAGTGAGGCAAAAAATACGAGCTGTTTTTCACTGATGTGCCGACCATGCATTACCTCTCACCTCGCTCTGATCCCGGGATTATAATGTGTATTTCCCTCCCCGGAGTTCTTCAGTGCTTTCCACTCTGCTGCTGCTCTTGTTTTTGGACCTTTGGCTTTCTGCACCGTAGTGTTCAGTACTCCTGCCTGTAAGCCTTGTTTGTTTGTTCTTTTCTCTCTAAATCCGATGTGCTGCTTGAGCGCGATGCTGCTGTGCTGGTCAAAGGTGGAAGAAGTAATCCAATACTTTGAAAAGTACTGCTACTGCTAGGGCAATACTACTGTCCATGGTTATCAGAGTGGTGAGAAAATGGGACCGCTCAAAATGTTATTTTTTTTAAAGGGACAAAAAATATTCAGTCTTCCAAAATGATAATGAAGCGACTGCTGAAACCCATGCATAGTACAACTACTTCAAATGACTGCCATATTTAGTTATATACGCAACACATGGCTGTTGTCCCCTGCTTAGTCTTGTTTAGACAACTCTTCATAGTTATCTTCTCTTCCGTTAACCCATCTCTTAAAAGTGAAGTATTTAGAAAAAAAAGACAGAACATAAAGTCATTAATGTATTTGATCATTTGTGGCTCGAATGTCAAATGTGAGTTTGTTAACATTTAAGTTTAAAATGAGCAAAAGTGATTTCCTCCACTCCACAGACCCTCGTTTCGAAGAGAGCCTTAATATATTCAGCAATTAAAGTGCAGTATGGAGGAGCAACTTGGATAACTCCCGCTCCAACTTGGAGCCCAGAGAAGTTAGCAATAATTAATGTGCGTGTTGTGTACTCGGGCTGAGCCTGGGCTGTAAATATTAATCAAGGTTTGCAAATGTGACAGGCTTAATACAGAGTGCTGCTGTAAGACTTGTGCTCACAAATCAGTGTTTGCATGTTTTCTCATCAGATCTGGACCGCTGTGTGCTGTACAATTAAAACTGTGCAAAAAGGCCAGTGTAGAAAAATGTGCATGACCTTTTTGTGCTTCAGAAAACTCCTGCTAATGATCAGCCAGAAAAACAGTTTTAATAAGCAAAAGCATTTTTCTGTTCACACCAAATGTGGCAGAGTGGTGAGCAGTCCGGCCTCACTAACTCATCAGTATCACCAGGTACATTCTAGCGTCATATTTACTAAGCCAAATGCTTAAGTGTTTATTGCATCCTGGAAAAGGTATGTTGAAGGTCCAGAGAACAGGGCAGTGGAGGCGGCTGAGCTAGGATCTGGATCTGAGTCTGGATCTGGATCTGAGTCTGGAGCGGAGGAGGTCTGCACAGAGGAGCGGTCGGTATTAGCAGGAAAGTAAATCAAAAAAGCAGGTTTAGCAAAAAGTGAAGTGTTTCACTAAACTGAGCCAAAGCTTAATACCACGCAAGATTCACTGACGATCTGGCGTAGAGTGGAGGAAGAGCCCGGGCTTTTATACTGCAGTGGATGAGAGGATTGACCTGATGAGCTGCAGCCGTGACAGGCTCCAGGAAGAGCCAACTCCGCCCGGCTCCACACAGACAGACAAGAGCCGTTTCTCAATCCACGTTCTTGTGCAGACCTGTGTGCTCGTGGACTTGAGAAACGTCACGCTCCGCGACCCAAGTCCTGTTCCAATTCCAAGTCCACTTCTCGGCCCGGTCCGCTGGAAATTCCCGGATGAGAACGTGCTTCGCCCGTTTTACCGGGGGGATGCATCGACTGAGACTTGTCCGTACTCAGCCCAATATCTTTACCACAGTGCACTTCACACAGCGCACCTGCGGCCGGTCCCGCGACCCTGCGCCCGCTGCCGTCTCCTCCGCGCGCACCAAGAGCAGCCGCGTGCGTCTGGAGGGAGCCGAACCGCGCGGTCCAG
>KN468839.1:0-45969 GCA_000787095.1 Periophthalmodon schlosseri | reverse complement strand
GCGCGAGAAAAAAAGCCGATACAGCGCGCGTGGATCAACGCAGTTAATGATCTAATGTTCTCCTCTATTTTTCATATGGCCTATTAAACCTAGTAGGCTTTGTGTTTAGCAGATGTGTAGAATGAACTTTGTTTCACTTTCTATTTCCTCATAATTAATTAGTTCAATCCAGTTCTATGAAACATGAGGACAAATGCAGCAGGATTTTCAGTACACCACAGACTTTGAAACAAACTGAAGACTCAATCTGAATAGTGAATAAATGAAATAGGATATTTTCATTATCAGGCTATATTTTTTTGTGAGGATCATTTATTTCTTTATTTGAATTAATAATAATAATTGTTATATATTGTTATAATAGGCTTATTATTATTACCAGCATAAGAATAACAGGCTTATATATGTCACTCAAAGAATCTTATTGGTCTATTTTTATTGTACAGTCTATTTTGTAACATTCTGTTACATGGCCCCAATCAGAGTACTGTGTTGTGAATACTTAGAATACCCTGTATCCTTTGATTAAAAAAACAAACAAAAAAAAAACTGTGCATGAATACCACCAAATGAAACTGTTTTCCGAATATGTACAGTTACTTCCTAATACTGCACCTAGAAGACAATGAATGCAATGTGTATTAGCCTTATATTCTTACACAAGTGAAAAAAACCTTTGACCAGAATAAACATAACTGACGACAGCTCAGACATTTGGCCTGAATGATGAAGAGGCAGATGGGTTAGAATAAGTTATATTATGGATGAGGCTTTTATTATAGTGAGCACCCACATGCCCTTTATTTCCTGTGACGTCATCAAGCCCACCTGTGCCAAAAGCTGAGAGAGCCGAGCGTGTGGTGGTGAAGTCCATTCTGTCTGCACCCACAAGTGTGTACCCGGGAGAACACGAGTACGGAGTCTGAATACTAGGAACTGAGAAACGGCCAAGGACACGCAGGGACAAGAGGGAGGAGGAAACACGGGACATAGGAGGGAGGGGGCACTAAAATCATGACAGATAGATCTATGGAAGGAAAAGTAATAGTGACAAGTAATTCATACCCAAATAAACTGGCCTTTGCTGCACATTGTGAGCTGCACAGACTCAATCCTTTGCCTCCTCGTGGATTAAACATGAAAATGTCTGTGTAGTTCTATCTATTTATGTTACAACATGTAGAACTATACAGCTACCAAGAAGCAGCCTGTTTTAGCTGTTAGCAAATGCAATTTTAATTTAGTTTTGCCGAAGAGTACACACTGAAAAGTAAAAAACAGAAGGACACATTTCCCCGTCTATCTCTTTGCTCTGTAATCCGTCCACACAAACATAAACACATCAAAAATACCCTGAAACGCCTTACCTTTTCCTTTTTATAGTTCAAAACCTGCTGGTGGCATGATGTTATGGATTTGCAGAGAAACGGCGGATCATAAACGCACCAGGCATCTGTCCGTATCCATAGTGACAGATGCTGCTGCCTCTGGCTCCACAAACCAGGGTCCTGCTGTGTGCCTTGTTTTAATGCAGCGCTGTGTGTCTAATGGGCACATCCAGTGGAGATGGCAATCACAGGGAGGTACAGGGAGGATGGGCTTATTAGATTTTATTATTGTTATTTCTCCATTGTGGGGCAAATTCTCTTATCTTGTTGTCTTGTTGGGAATTGTTTTTTTTTTTTTTACTGATCTGTCTCCATGGACACAAACAGGTGACGCTTTGATCGAGTGATTTTGCCATGTCCAAACTTTGAAGTAGCAATTGGAAAGAACTAAAGACTAAAGGAGAACAGCAAAATGCCTCAAAAAATGAATAAGTAATACATTCGTCTGAGGCTGTATGACATTCGCACACACCGATGAAATAGACCTGTTATTGTGTTCATTCTTCTATTTATATATACAGACAGTAACAAAAACATTTTCTGAAATAATGAGATGATGAGTGAACATAACTGATGTGTGTAACGTACAGAAAGCACACTGACTGTGAATATGCAAGAGAACAGCTGCTGCAGATGTAGCGCCTCAGGCCATTTCTTGTATCATACGGTCTGAAGGCCAGTGCTAGAATTCATTTTCTAGAACAACCCACAACACTTTCCTCCATTACAGATATCGAGGGGTGAATCAGTTTGAACAGGGGGGCTTGAAGAGAGTTAGTTACAAAATGACATCAAAAATATCCAAAATATAAAAAAAGCAATATATTTTTGGAAACTAGGGTTGTCAAAAGTATCAAAAATCAGATACTAATCGATACAAAAAAAAAAATCATGTAACTGGATCAAAAAAAAAAAAAAATCTGATCTTGAGTACTATAATTTTAGGTTAAAATTACAATATTGACAAAAAAAAACAACAAAAAAAACTTTTAAAATTATCTGTATCAAGTCTATTCTTAAGTATAAAAATGAAGTTTGAAATTTTAGTATCATGAGAACAGTATCGGTAAATGACGCTGATTACGTCTACATTTAAAGGACAGTAAAACGTGTTCTGATCCTGCTGTTCAAGACTTTATTTTGTGTTTTGTTGAACTGGTGTTAGCATAAATATGGTGTAGTAGATGGCAATTTAAATCCAAAGCCACGTACTATCAAATAAAACAATGCCTTAGATTTTCTTCAACAAACTGCACACAGCGACCATTCCGTTAGCCTTGACAACATGTTTTTTCAGAAAATGTATGGAAAATTGGCGTGAATGGACTATAATATAATTTTGTTCCTTTAAAGGACCCATATTACGCCGTTGTTTCCTCATGACCTGGAGTTGTGTTTTGTTTCATTCGCACATGTTTAACACACAAACCCTGCATATTTAGGCTGAGTTCTTCTCTCAAACAGAAAACACTCTCTTCCACCTTGTGATGTCGTGTGGTAATACAGGAAGTGCTCCAATGTGTTTTTAAACCCAATACACCTTCACTAGAATCAAATGTATGATTTCATCGCCGGAATTGCCAATCTCTACTGAACAAAAGGTAAAAGGTTGCTGTTAAAAAAACTACCACTACGTGACATCACAACTTGGAACAAAGCATTTTGAGCTTTGGAGATGTAGACAGACTAATAATAGCATACAGGATTAGTCAAACATGTGTGAACAAAACAAAACACAGCTCCAGGCATGTTTTTCATTAGGTAACAACATTCTAACATGGCTTAAAGCTCACAAGAATCTATTTTGTGTAATATAGGCCCTTTAATCAGATGTATAAATTATTCATTAGTATCTTATAACACAAAGTAAAAACATTACAACTTTATTATGTCTGTGTGGGTCAGGAGACTGTGTGATATGGAACCTTTCACCCAAATATTAGCTGATGAGGGCTCCAGTGTGCAGCAGGTCACAGCCCATCAGCCTCGGTCCCATAGAACAAACAGAGGGGCAGGTGCCTTCAGAGGGCGTTATCTCTTCTCCTGTTACACCAGTGTCGATCTCCACCTTTCCAGCCTGCCTGCATTTGTTGTTCTGGGATAAGCCGACACCAGATTTTCCAATTAAATCTCTGCTTTGTCTTCCGCCGCTCAACAGAATGCTGGAGATGGCACTCATTTATTAAACAGAGAAGCACATGTGCACTCAGAGTCATGTGTTGTGGAAATGAGCCCGTTTTTCTCTCTCACGACACAAATCTGCATCAGAATCTGCTCATCACTTCCCTATGTGGCACCCGCTATAACACCACCAATGTGACAATGAAGTGGCGCCGGATACACGCTTGGTTTGTCATGTGGGGCTTCACAATTAGAAAAACCTGAACATAAACAGGTTTTAATGAGAATCAGAAAATGGTACTTTGGTTTTCTGCTTGTAAGTCTTTCCATGGAGCTGTTATGCTGTTATTGTATTGACCTTATTCCGCCCCCCCACTTTTTCTGTAAATGTGACATAACAAATATGTTACAAAATAGGTTGATTTGTGTAAAATGTTCAATGTGCAACAACAGGTCAACACTGCACCGATTCTCTGGGAGGCTTTAAAACTCCCAGAGAATCAGTGCAAATAAGTCTGTATAGAACTTATCTGCTGTCAAGATCGGCACCTCAAAATGCAAAATAATACAACCCGAACAGCCATGGCAGCGCCCACGGCCACTTCTGGAATAAGGTGAATAGGTTTTTCTATTTTATTGTTTTGGTTGAATACAAAGATAGTAAGTCTCTCAAGCGTCTGGCATTGTCTCTTTGCAAATGAACAAAGTTGTTTACAATGGCAACACCTGACTTAAGCTTAAAACCAGGAAGTACTTTTGTTAAATTTGTTTGTTAATACAATTAGCAAATCACAAATGTTGCATTTCCTCCACAAACAACAAAATATTGAGTCTTGTTCTGCATAAAAACTGCTAATCTCATAGTTTAGAGTTATAATTCTTGTATAAGTTTGTCAGGTCATATTTCAATATTTGTATCAATTCTTCTGGATGCGTTTAAAATGTGCACTTTGAACAGAATCCTATAATTAAAACAAAAACAGCAAATCAAACCGCAATCCCATTTAGATATTCTTCTCAGATTCTTCAGCCCTATTGTTAACCTTGCCAGTCCCATATTATCTGATACAACATCTTATTATTTGAGTGAAGTCAGCTCTTTTCTCCCCTGTGACTCAACTTACAGAGTCGCTAAGGCCAAAAATAAATCTGGAAAACAAAGACATGTCTAAAGCAGAGACAGTTGAGAAATGGGTTGCTGCCTCTCCCACATTGTTGATAGTGAAGGCACTTGTCTATTGGGCTCCCATCAGCGTCTCTAAGAAATACGACTGTTTATTTGTCAATATGAGACAAGATAACGAACGCTGCTTTGTCCAGTGTTTATCTGTAGAGTAATGATCCATATCTTGTTTGGTGAATGTGAGGTATACTTCACGGTTGTATTGTACACATACTTGTTCAAAATGGCTGTGATAGTTGGACCTGGCAGAGATAATAAAAATGCTTTATAGTAAGTCTTAAAGTTTTATTAGATGCCCTACAGGTCTAAGTGAACGATATGATTTGATTAGATGTATTGATGGTGCGGTTGTGCAACATCTGTCTTTTACAAGGCAATTGAAAATAAAAAACTGCTCGTTATTGTATAAGCAAATGAAAAGCGTTGAGGTTGTGGGTTTCAATGTGTAATCTTCTTGTGTTGCTGCGACTATATGTGTAAGTAATCTGTCTTTCTCTCGCTTAAAAATAAATGAATTTTTATCTGTGAATTGGACCATAACTTACAGTATATTTATTGTTCTCAAAATGGCCACCTAAGACCTGAGGTGGGCAAAATTGACAACAATGATTATCTTAATTATTTTATTTTTGGAGTATCCCGATATTCCAACGATATAATAATCCAACTGAAATGTGTTAAAAACATCTCTTTGAATATATTAGTTGAGTTTGCTTTCATTTCGACTGATCACTAGTGGTCTTCCTCGTTGTTGCTAAGTTGCTGTGACTTAAACAGGTTTTGGCGCCGTCTTCCTGCCAGGACGACAGCGCCATCTGCAGTCCGACTTCTTCAGGACAGTATCCCAGGTGTGTGAGAGTAAAACAGCCCCCTCGTCCCTTTTTAAAGTCCCGTGGGCACGTTTCCGTTTTTCATTTGCCCCCTTAATCCAGCAACGATGTCTGTTGTCCTCTGTGACGTTTGCTCCGTCCCAGTCCATAATCCGGTTCTCTCCAGGAAGAGCTCTAGTGAGCAGTCGAAACTGTCAGGTATGAACACAAACTAGACCTTGGTCTGAAAAAAGAATCAATAAAAATAACTGATCGGCAGAGCAGATGACTATATTAGTTGAGATTGGGTTATCAGACAAATGTGAAATGCTTGTACAATTACCCACAAAAATGCAGAAATAACACTTTGTACCCTTATTTGGAAGTTTACAACATACGCTTTTTACATTTTCTTTTTTAATCAGCTCTTTTGGCAACATTCTTTTATTATAATTGATGTACTTGATATTCAGATTTTGCTACCTATTTTTTGATACTTTACCCACCTCTAGCTGTAAATAAACCCAGCGCTTTGGCTCACGTCTGTCCTTTCCCCCGTACCCTTTCGCATATTCTTCATTACAGGATGCTGTGTCCCTCTGTGCGTGTGGAGATAATTTTGATTTGATGACATTTGCTGCTGCCTGAGCATCTGTTGTATTAGGAGACAAATGTTGCGTTGTGTTTCTGATGGCACAGACTGCGCTGTTTGTCTCCCACAGGACTACAATGATGAGATCAGACAGGAGCAGCTGAGGGAGCTGTCCCTGCTCAACGGCTCAGAGGAGAGCAGAGGGAGGAGCGCTCAGAGCAGGAGCACACGGCCGGCGACCACAGCGGCAAACAGGTAAGACGCTAACTCAACTGAAGGCTGTCTGCTAGTCTGAAGGTGTTCAAAATAATTACTGTTAAAGGGAACATGCTACACAAAATCAACTTTTTATGAGTTTTTAACCACATTACAATGGTGTTGCCTCATCATTAGCCTGCTCAAAGTTGTATTTAATTGATTCATGCACGTCACCTTGCATTGTCCTGCATTTGAGGCATGCGTGCTCAGAAAATCTCTGTTTTCACCTGCCCCCTATCCCCACCCACGTCCCTGTACTTAGTTGTGATTATTTGAAAGACAGTTCTACAATTGGAAATCAGTGTTCCTATTTCTATCACTAAGCTGTTTTAGATGTTGTATTTTTCCATGAACAAAATGTAAAATGGTGATCTACTTAAGTTTTATTACTGGTACCAGAAAAAAAGAATGTCTTTTTAAAATGCTCTTATCACCCAAGACAGTAATTCTCAAACTGTGGGATCCTGCTGGTGGTACGTGAGCTTCATTTGGTCTCCTGTAGAGCTAAACAACTGAAATTATGTTCCAGTCCTCTCTTAACTTTTTTTTTTTTTTTTAGTTTAGAAACTTAGACCATTTTCAGACCTTGTTTAGACCTGGTTCTGATAGTTCCTGGAATGTCAAATGTTTTCTGAGGTAGTGTCTGGTGTGAATCACTGATACCTTCAGTGACTTGAAAGTTTGATTTAGAATAACTCCAATAACTAGCGTCTCTTTACCCAGAATAGTGCGTCACAAGCTATTTAACCGTCTGTACCTGTCCCAAGCTTACGTGCACAAGTCAGCCATAGGAATATAACTGCAAGATACTGTGTTTGGGTGTTCTGGTGTAGAAAGCCTTAAAAAACTGAAACAAATCTTTAGCTTATGTTGTTAAAATTCTAATATTGTGAAGTGGTCTAAAATAGTAGCCCCAGTGGATATGAAGAACTACATAATGGACAATTAGTGAAGCTACTGATATTATCATAACAGAAAACCATGCACCATTTGGTTTGAACAAACGTATTAAGACTATAATTGACATTTGAAGAAATGTTCAGAGCAGTTACTGTATTAACAGAGATAACAGCAGAAAAAGGACAGAAAAATAAATTGGCAGAGCTGCTGGTGTGAAAACCATTTTCCTCCTGCAGCTTTTTAAGTTCTTTTTTTACCTGAGCCTGGGTGGCCTCACAGGAATAAGCAAGTACAGCGCGCCACAGCAGCATGGCCTAATTCAGACAGTGGATGTAGATGAGCTAAATCCATCCTCAACATGGGACTGCTCACATTTAAAGGCACCACCGTTTTAGAGGTTTTCTCTTATGGTGCACTGATGATAAAGCCCCAATGGAACACATGCATCAATAATTTGGCTTTTATTTTTAAATGTATTTTTGTAATATCCAAGACGTTATAAAGACCTTAAGACTCACCAAACCAACCCACGATAATGTACTGCTTTACTGTAAAGTGTGTAATATTTTTTTAAGTTATGTAAACTGGCCTAATAGGACCTAACAGCATTTGTGCTCTTAAAATCAGACCTTAAATAATCTAAAGGTAAGCTTCACATCTAAACATTGTAGTGTTTTGTCACAATTAAAAAGACACACTTAATTAATACAACTAGCGTTTTGAGTAGTTAACATTGTATTTATTACATTGTTATAAATAACAGTTTGATTGTTGATGTACAAATTTGATATTTGTCTTTTTTTTTTTTTTTTTTGTAATTCCCTAATAACAAACCGAAGTAAAAAAACACAGCTCAGTGCTCAGAATGACACACAAGGGAAACTGTTTTGCCCTTAGACATGTTTAATTCTTAAATCTGCCTTCTTTCAAAAGACAGCTAAAAACTTTTCAGCATCAGCCTCCTTGAAGCCTCTCTGCGAGTTTTACTTTCCCAGTCCCACAGCAGTAATCCTGCGACAGAACAGCTGAATGTTTCTTAAGTGGACAACTTAACAATTGTCCTAACAGTGAAGACAAGCCTGTCGCCTTAGAACTGCTCCAGGCATAAGGAGATGTGATTTTGTAACTGCAGCAATGTTCTGCTTTTCTGTCTTTTGCCGAAAAACCCAGGCTGTGTCTCACTGGAGTATTCGCAGAAAGATACAGACATTTGAAGCCATGGAATCTTTTTATGACATAGTTATGACATAGAGCGAAGGCCTGTCATGATAATTACTATAACAACTTATTGTTCAGTAAATGATAGTGGGGTAAGTTAATATCTATCGTATGTACTTTTTTGCACCTGTGAAAAAAAGTACACATTTTTTGTTTGTTTGTAGTATGATAAGAATTGTAAGGAACTATGGCTCATTACAGATACTAGTATACAGTATATACTCATTGTTGCATCTCATGTTTTAATTATATTGTACATTCAGAAAAGGGTCTATTGGGATTACCGTGCTTTAGAGTTAATATCAGTAGCATAAAGTAGTTCCAGTATTATCGTTTATCGGGATATTTTCTGTTGAAATATATCACTCAGATGTGTTATTGTATCGTGCACAGTGCATACACAAGCTTCACTCAATCTAGGCTCCATATCTTTTTTGGGCCTAACTGACTTTCATGTTTGATGTTTTGCCAGGGGCCACAGAGGAACGACGAGGAACTCTGTCGCCCCCCGGGGTTCGACGGCAGCATCGCACGCCAAACCGCCCACAGCTGTTGTATCCAGAGACGCACAACCTCCGAGACCCAGGGGGGCAGCAGCGAGCAACGCATACAGACCGCCACTTATACCAGCTACACACGAAGCGTATGATGATTATGTAAGTTCAATTTTCTTCACTAACAAGGTATGAATAAAGCAATGTTTAAAATACCATGACTATAAAGCTGTCATCATAGAGTTGCTTGTCGGTTGAGTCGAATAACACAGCAATGCAATGTCTAGTGAGGGTGAATTAACAGTCTACTGCAGGCTTCAAGGTGAATGAGCCTTTGTGAATGAATTGAAACAAATGGCTGTCTGAAGAGCCAGTGCTGAAGTTAATATGAGCGAGGCAGTTAATTGGATGGGTTAAATCTATAGCAGCTACAGAAAGAACAAACAGTATCAAGTATCAATCTAGTGCAGCAGTGTTAGGGCAGGCAAGTAGTATCAACTTTCTGACAAAGCGTATGTAAATTTAAAGTCGTTTATTAGACCTATACATGATCTTTTAAGTGATGAAAAATGAGGACCGTTGCCATAGCAATTAATAATTCAAAACAAAAAAATCAATGCTTTAACAAGAATCTGAAACCCATGCATAGGCATAAATATTAGACATTTAAGATAATGAGTAGAAGGATGAAGTTCTGTTTTTAGCATTGTATTTATGTTTATTTTGTAGGGCTGCAACAAGTAAATTTACTTTTTTTTGGCTTTTACCACGTTATAACGTTGTTCCTTCATCAAAAACATACTTTGAGTGGTTTTATATAATATCCATGCATGTTTGAGTCATTTAGCGATCTCTCCCGGGCACTATTTGAACCCTCTTTCAAGTTAACAAGGCTCTGCCCACAAGCCTTCGTAACCCATGTTCCCGCACGGCTATTTTTCATAAATATACAAGAGCAGGATACAAAACAATACTACAGTCCACTTCACAAAGCTGATGCCATGTGCAGTAGTTTCATTAGCGGGATGGTGTTGTGATAATGCGCTGAAGGGGGAGTGAGCAAGGGAAGAGGGGACTCAGAGCGAAAAAACAAAACTTCAAAACAAAACTGAAACATTTTTTTGGTGAATGTAGCATTTTCAAAACAATAAAAACACTGCAATGTGTAAATGTTGTGTTTTTGTTTTTGTTTTAGTGTTTCTGTAAATATACACCACCAGGATGTTATCAAGTGGCTTCACTTCAGCTTTATTCTGGTCCGATTTTCAAAAAAATCTATCACGGGCCTTTCACGATCGAAACCACTAATCCACTGATCAAAAGAACTGTATACTGTTTGTTTGGATACTTTGAATTTGGCCTGTAATTACAGTGTGAGAAATGTTCTAGCATAATGCCTGGTAACAGAAACATGGAGCAGAGAGTGGGTGGCTGCAGTCAGAAGACTGAGTATTAAGTGTTACTTGTGGAGTGCATTGTTGAGTGGGCTCAGTGTACAAGAGCTCATGAACTTTGACCCCTATCGAGAAGTGTGTTTACTAATACAGCAACCGAGAGGACGAGACTTATGGTGAGGCTGTGAGTGAAAAACACATTTTCAAGGCAAGTCATTCTCTGGAGCGTGAGCGTATGTGCACATGTATGTAAGAGACACTACTGCTCATGTCAGTACGGCTGTTACAGGTACGATTAGATTGTATCTGTAGATCTAGTGTAACAAGATCCTGCAAGATTTAAACACCACAAGATCTCTCATCCTTGAGGAAAAATATCTTGTGACTTTGTATATGAAGAGTTCAGTATCAAAGACACATATCTCCATTTTGAAAATGGAAATGTACCATAATGTACAGTGGATTTTATCAAGAAGGGATGGAATAAGATTCGGTTTTTGGAAATGTTCCTCTAACTATAAGCCTCCGATGCCTTTTTCAAATGGCACTTATCTGTGTTTGCAAATGAACTCTTCATACATTTTTTATTGATTGATTGATTTTAATGTAGTATTAATAATATGTTATTTTCACATAATACAGCTAAACTGTGCAATAATCATAACAAATAATTGTGGCATCCAAATGATGCTTTTCCAAAAATAAATGATAAATATTGTTAATTTGATAAACATTACATATCTGTATCCCCAGTGATAAAGCAAACGTGTTCAAATCATTATGTTGATTTATTCACAATAAATGCCCAGTGCTTTGGCTACCAGTAGGGATGGCCAGTATATCAGTTGAAATCAAGTATTTATTCATTTATTTTTTCAGATATTGTTATTGGTGTAACATTGAAAATGTGTTTCTAAGATCCTGTCAAAATCTTCTTTCAGGGAGTTAATTACAGTTTTATTAACATGACAGTATTGAATAACTGAATGCTGGTACAAGACACAAGACAAGTAAATGAATTTTGGTTATGATTCTGACAAGATAAACATGAGGCAGATCCCAGGTAGTAGGTGGGCAAAGTCAGCTTGTTGAATATAGCTGTGTTGAGTGGGCTCATAGTTGCTTTTGAACCTTGGTGTTTTATTTCTAGCTTTGTTTACTCATTCAACTCTCCATTTAAAGAGCAGAGTTTGTGTGGGAAGATGTTCTTTTTCTTCGTACAGTATTTTCTGACAGAGATTTATATCAACACTATCGCATGCCCTTGGTAACGTGGGGGTTGTCCTCAGATCTAAATTCAAGGGCATTTGAAATGACTGCACAAGGTGAGCTTCAAGTTTCCTCTGAATGAAAAAAGGCAACACTTTCACCAGTCAATTTCCTCAGAGCCTTCCCACTAAGCAAAGCCCTCGTGTGCTGGTTATTGAAGATTGGACTGTCTGCATGGGGAACAGCAAAGCGCAGTCTCATTACCAAACCAAATTGAGTTCTGATGTTGAGCCTATGTATTTCAGAGGGGTGAGGAAAAAGCGAGGTGTTTTTTCCCCCTTTGTAATTGGAGGTTGGGATGGAGCAGAGATGAGGGATTACACAAAGATGAACATTTTCTCAGCTCTCATACTCGCGACTTTGCACAGCACGTTTCCAGAGTCTAGCAGGGCACTCAGATACTGTAGTTGTTTGCTTTCCAATCAGAGCGTACACGACACTGCTCTGGTCATTGTTATTCCACCACACGAATCTGGCTCTGTGTGACTCAACACAATATTGGACCGGCAGAGTCTTCCATCTTTGCCACTGCCCGGAGTTTGTGCCTCTACAGAAAGAGCAGAGGTACACGTACTGTTCAACATCCAACACAGTTACTTTAAGATTGCTCAAGTACAGGTAGCCCGTATTGGTAGCATGATATGATTTTGTTGATGAATATTTAAAGTTTACCTAGAATGCCACTGCTTTGATTATGACAACTGCCGTGCTTGTACCTCAAATACTATTCATCTCCATGGACATGTTGTAGCTTTGCCTGGAATATTTCAGAGTATAGCATTAACCTTATCCATCTTACACTGATTTCCTTATACATGTTTTATTGCAAGTATGTGCTGTAAAACCTCCCTTCATACCCTTGATACAGCAGCTACTACTTCTGCTACCATTTGTTCTGCTATTGTTAGATTTGAGTGCTGCTTTTGACATGGTTGATCATGGGCTCCTTTTACAGAGACTAGAGGACAGGGTGGGCATCTCTGGTACTGCACTAAACTGGTTCAAGTCCTATCTAAAAGACAGGAAGCACTTTGTAGAAATTGGAAACTGTCTCAGATCACATGGTCCAGACGTGTGGGATGCCCCAGGGGTTAATCCTGGGACCTCTTTTGTTCAGTCTCTACATGCTGCCGTTAGGGCAGTTAATACACAGCAATAATGTGCCCTCCCACAACTACGCAGACGATACTCAGATCTGTGTCTCACTGGCAGCAGGTGAATATGGACCAGTGGATTCACTCTGCCACTGCATCCAACATCAGTGTGTGGATGCAAAACAACTTTCTCCAGCTAAACTGAGACAAGACTGTAGTCATAGTCTTTGGCCCACAGAAACAAAGAGAAAATGTCGACAGTCACCTCCAGTCTCTCTCTCTCTCTCTAAAACCTTAAAATTAGGCTAGAAATCTAGGGGTAATAATGGACTCAGACTTGAACTTTAACAGCCACATCAGATCAATAACATCTGCTGCTTTTTACAATCTAAAAACACAGCAAAAATCAAAGGTGTACTGTCTAAACCAGACTTGGAGAGACTTATCCACGTGTTTGTCTCCAGTAGATTAGACTACTGTAATGGCCTTCTCACTGTAAGACAGCTGCAGTACATCCAAAATCGTGCTGCTTGGGTCCTGACTAGAAACATAAGTCCTGTGCTCAGGTCTCTGCACTGGCTCCTGTGGCTCAGAGAATAGACTTTAAAGCAGCTCTGCTTGTTCCAAGTCTCTCCATGGCCTAGTACCAAAGTACATCTCCAACATGTTAGTGCCATATGAACCATCTCGCACTCTGAGGACTTCAGGGACCGGCCTCTTGCTGGTGCCCAGAGCCAGGACTAAACATGGGGAATCAGCGTTTGAGTTTTATGCAGCTAAAATGTGGAACAGTTTTTCTGAAGATGTGAGACAGGCCTCTACTTTGTCAATGTTTAAATCCAGGCTCAAAACAGTTCTGTTTAGCTGTGCATGTGACTGCACTTCTCTTTTAATGTTAATTTTATGATGATTATTTATGTTTTGATTTGTTTGTATTGTAATTTTAATGTCTTTCTTATTCTGAATTACTTACTTGTATGAATTGTGCTGTACAGATACACTTGCCTTGCCTTACTACAACTACTATTACTACTGTTACTACTGCTACCCCCACTAATACAATTATAACGGTAACACTTTGACCTGGATTATGAAACTTGATTGGATATTTTGTTTAATACCTAAAATGTATTTGAGTAATGGAGTGTGCTAAAGTATCCAGTTCCTTCTGAAATAGACCTAGTGCACCTTGACTCCCGGCTGTTGAAAGAGAACATCTCCTGAGACCTGTGATTGATGGACTGACGTCAAACTGTCAGAGTGCCTATAAAAGTGATACTGCGAGAATGACCATAATTGTACCCTAATCCACAGCACTATTGATTTAGAGCCCCAATAGGAAGAAGTCTGAGGAGGCCGGCGGTTATCAGGTGACGCGCTTTATAATTTATGAATACAACATTTCCTTTTCCTTCTCAACCACAAATCTCACCTTGACGTCGTCTTTACATTACTGCTCCAGTCGCTGTAACATCACCTCTCAGGGCTGTCACACCAACTACATCCTCCCACGGCTTGAACGCTGTTTTGACGTTTGCCAATTCAAAGCACACTTGACCTTTTTAGTATGGACATCTCTGACATTTTGGCACCAGTCAGAATAAATGTTCATTCTCACTCAACCTTTAACTTAAGTATTTTAAAGAATACATTATTGAACTGAACAGCCAAGATTTTTACTCATGAGGCAGCAGCTTTATTCTTACTTGTATTGTCTTCTATTTTTCTACTGTTTAAATTAACAGTGTTGATGTAGGCTCTGTAGGATATTCAGTTATGAAGCAAACACGTTTATATCAAATATTGATTATACTAATACCAATTGTATTGATGATTGATTCACAATATATCGTTACTTACAAATCAAATGCAAGATGCTTTGACTAAAATTGACTTGAAATTAGGGTCCAGCATGTCAATGTGGCTGATATTTAGCACATAAAGGTGCATCATTCCCAGTTTGTCCTCAGTGCATCAGATGTGTCTTTTTAAACAGACTAGTGATTCAAAATATCTGCACTAGATTATGGAGATATAATATACATGCAGACTTCAGCCTGTACTTTGAAACCATTTAGATACTCTTTCACTCAGCCCTTCGTTTCATAATAGGGGATGAATTTAAAACCCATCACACTCTATGGAAAAGTAGATTGGCCATCGCTATCTGTCAGAAGAGAACAACACTGTATAAAATGTATCTATAAGGGACTACGACGATAAACTGCCTGAATATTTCACTTTCTTGTTGAACTTTGATACAGGAACTTTTAATACAAGATCTCATAATTGTCTATGTCGAAAAACTGGCCGCACTAGAACTGAAATGAGAAAAAAAAGCTTTCGGTTATTTTGCTTCCCCAATACATTTCAAGGACATGCAAAACTGAATACACTGGTGCCACAAATGCACTTTAATAATCTGGCAATAAACATTTATAATCACACCTGCTCCTGTTTTTAAAGTTTTAAATGGAGCTATGAGTGCTCTCGTTGGACTCTCGCTGTGGAAATAAAGATAAATGAAAATTACATCTAAATAGAAGAGAAATTAGGCAAAAAAGTTGTTATTTTATTCCCTAACCAGATGTATTAATGTTCATAGTTAATTTGTGAAGTTTACCACAACCTGCCAATTTTTGATCCCACACTGTGGATTTTAAAATCTACAAACAAATACTGGTTATCAGCCACAGCAGTAGGACAAAAAGTAGGACAAAAAATCTAAAATGTAAATTCATTTTAATGCTCTCTGTCAACATTGCCTCTATAGTCACAATATTGTTGGATTCTGTTTGAGTCTGTAATGAAATGCAGTTTAAAGGCCACATTCAAACCTATGGCCTGAAAGACTGCACAATCTATGAGTCTTTGAAAGGACCCGCCAATTAAATATGCCCTTGTGGATTAAAAAGGTGAATTGAAATCAATGATACAGGATCCAATACTGTGAGATTCCCTGGACGCACTAAAAGATGTAATATAGAGGGCAGAATACATTAGGCTGAGGAGAAGAAATATTTAATCTATGCATTAGTCAGTATTCATTTATTCTATCTGCTTTCACAAGTTAATCAGAAAATTCTATTAAACGTGGTGCAACATTCCGTTCTAAAGCCTCACATTAAACATTAGATTTTAGTCTTTAACTCATCGTCCAATCAGCCCCCGTGCCACAATAGAGCCGTTTACAAAGGCATTTCCCTTCATCGTTTTCATGTAGAGACCCCGCGCACCAAGACAACACTGTTTTTAAATTAGAGCAGTGTTTTGAGCCAGAAGCGCATTTGCATGGGATTGCTTATTCATAAAAAATCACATCTCCGCATAGTATTTCTGCCTGTACTTTTCCTCAGCACGTTTGGTTAATGGACAGAGCGCTGGCCCCGTAAACAGTGATTGTGCGAGTGTGTGGGGGAGCAGGTCATCATGTAACAGGGGTGTCTCTTGGGGATATAGAGATTAATGTGCTCTGTCACACTGTCAGGCCTGTAAAACTAATACAGCGACAGTGACCATTATTGTGGCTACCATGGTATAGAAAGTGACGGAGGCGAGCGGATTGGGTTGTTGTTACACAGGAAGAGGTGGTGTGGGACTGGGGAGGTGTAATGTGGTCGTGTCTCACAATGCACGACTTTGGTTACTACGGTGAAGGCTGACAGCGTTGATTACAGATATATAGTACTACAGTAAGTTGTACTCAAATTATTTTCAAGTATTGGACTGTAAACTTTATATAATTGTACAGTCCCATGTGAGGTAACAGTATATGCACTATTACACTTAAAGGGCTCCGTATTGCACCATTTTGTGATCTATGTTATAATGTTGTTTCCTCGTCAAAAACATACCTCGAGCTGTGTTTTGTTTCATTCATGTTTAACACACAAAACACTTCATATTTAGGCTGAGTTCTTCTCTCAAACAGAAAACACTCTGTTCCACCTTGTGATGTCACGTGGTAATACAGGAAGTGCTCCTTGCACCTTCACTAAACTCATTTGGATAATTTGAGCCCTGGAATTGCTAATCACTATTACACTAAGGTAAAAGGTAACTGTTAACTTAAAAACTACCACTGCATGACATCACAAGGTGAAAATGAGCATTTTGAGCTGTAGAGATGTAGACAGACTAATAATAAAGGGTTACTCAAACATGTGTGAATGAAACAAAACACAACTCCAGGTATGTTTTTGTCGTGCTAACAGCATTATAACATGTCTTAAAGCTCACAAGAGTCAGTTTTGCGTAATAGAACCTTTAACTTATACTTTAAAAAGTTACTTATTCTACAGAGCTCCAAAAAGGAGCATTACACAGAAATAACAACTAAACAATACAAGTTTCTGAACTATGCCTCCATACAAATACATACCTGTGTTAACTGTATTTCTCTAAAGTGAAAGAGCCAGTCCGTGCTCTGACCCGCCTAAGACCCATTGTTAGGACAGGATTAAACATCTGAATAATCCTGCACTCGAGCCAAAGGGTCGCAGCACAGTTTGTCAAATGTCTCTCCCACTCTTCACCCTGACACTACTGCCCTTTCTAACGACAAATCTTAAAAAAAAGAAAGAAAGAGTGAATCTGAACTTCTCAATCAAGTCTTAAGAGCTGTTACTTCGATTGATAACTTTAATAGCACGTGAAAGTAAATGTTTTTTGAGATATAAATTTGAGATAAAACAGCCATTCAAAGTTCTTATAAATTGACCATTAGCAGCAGTCTGTTTAAGGCCACATTTGTCATTTGTTTATTTGGAAAACTGTAGTATACTTTGAACATCACATGTTAATACACTCCTAATTTATGTAATAAATGTATTTTTTGACAGGGACATTGCAGTCATACATAGTCACAGGTAGAACACGCAGCAGAGTGTAAAGCTAATGATAATTCTCAACTCCTGTTCATGGTTGGGCTTTTCCCTGCACAAAACAGTTCAAAACAGTTTAAAAGCAAATCTTTAAGCCAGGCCTATCATGATAATTACTATACCGACTTATAAGTCAATATATTAAGCTGGAACAATTGGGGTCAATATTTATCATGTATAATTTATTATTATTATTTTTTTTTATCTTTGTTTTTGCACTACTGGGAAATTTGGGGTTATTTTATGGCTATATGATAAGATTTGAGCTGAATAAATAACTTCTATGACTCCATTCCACATGCAAACTAAGTACTAAATTGTTTCATTCTGCTGTTTATTTATTGCAGCTCATGTTTTTTGTTGTTTTTTTTTTTAACACTTTTGTGCATTTAGAATAGTTTTTTTGTGGTTTAAATCTGCTCTTGGGTTTGTCTGTCAGGCATAAATTTATTTCAATAATATTGTTTATCGTGTATATTTACTTCAGCAATATATATCAAACTTTAAAATGTGTTATTGTGACAGGCCAACTTTACAACAGTGCAGTTTCACATTTCAGACGTTCCCACATCCAAACGCACATTCACGTATACACACAATACAATATTTACAGGTGGGTACAACTAAAGTTTATTTTTAACCAGGACTTGAGCCTTGAGATGAACAACTTGTCCTAGTTGTCCACACATCAACACCTGCATCACTTTAAGGCCACACCGTATCATGTTTATGTTCATTTATTTAGATTTTAATAACCCATGCCCATTGTTGATCACTATGATTCACCACAGTATCAATAATCCGCACATCGCATTAGAATGAATGCAGGGACGGTACAGTGGGGTTGTAGATGTGCTATCAGGTCAAACAAGGTCTGCTCTTCGCTGATAACTTATCTCCCTCTTCAGCAATCAGAACATGTCATGTGGATTATTAATTACCCTGCATTCTTACCGAGTGTGTAATTTCAGATTCTTCATGTCTGTTTAAATGTATAACTGTCAGACAAGTAGTTTAAACTAGTCAGTATGCAGCTCAGCATTTTTGCTGTGTAAGCTATGCATTCATTTAAAATAGTCGAGTCCTCATTCATCATTCATAAGGGCTAATTGTACTGATAATATTTATGTTTGCATTGGAGGTAAAACATCTTTTTACATAAGTAATACAAAATAATAAATGATGACTTGTCGTTTCTGCTGAGGTAAAGTTAAAGCAGCTCTATTCTGCAAAGACGACTTTTCAGAGCTTTTAATGTTGTATTTGTTTCCACTTCTCATTTACCCTCTCGAAGTTGTTTTTGGAGTGATTCGTGTACGTTTGAGCAATCTTTAATCGCTTATTTTCAAGACGCCATATTGCCGATCAACCCCTGTTCTCACCGCCACCGGAATACACCCACTGCTCTGTACTTACTACGTTCTTCAATTTTATTTAATCGGTGATACACGCAGGATTCAGCAGCGTCTCGTAGTCATTTTGGTACAGCTACTCGCTAGTGTGTAATCTGCAGCTATCCACAGGAGGGGCCGATAGCGGCACGGCTGTTTGTTGTGATGACATTTAGGCAACATCAGCTCCCATTGGGCACTGCAGTTTTCTAACATAGATTATAACTATATACAAGAACAATAGGTCTTCTTTAAGGTACACTTTATTGTCACTAAAGGAATGTGTTCTCTGCATTTGAAATATGTAGAGGCTATACTTCTGGCATTGAGACAGTGCATCTCTTGGCAGTCCTCCTTTAAACCCAGTGCATATTAGAGGTAGAAGAAGTCAGTTGAGATTTGAGAACAAATGAAAGTGTCTACATTTTGCTTAGTGAAGGTAAATTCTTCTTTACTACTTGTGCTTCTTATATCTCTTGCTGCTGTTGCAATAGTTAATGGTGCACACTATGGAACTAATTTGTCTCTGTGGAGATTATATTGCTTTGCCTAGTGAATGGCATTATGGTTATCTATCTGGCATTTCAATTCATCTTTATTGCAGACTCATGGTCCATTTTAAAACAGACAAGTGACAATACAAACAATAAACATTCAAGTTTTGAAAAGAACTACACCAGTGTCTCACTTCTTGGACTGAAGCGGGTTGCACTGAATCTTATATTTGTGAGTGACATTATTATTTCATTTTCTGACTTACTCAGCCTGCAAATAAAACTGTACATTTATTCAATTACAGTTTTTTATTGCTCAAAAATAGCGGGGGTGCTCACCAGCTTATTTCCATGGAGAAAGGCAAGTTTAATGCCATAACATGGGACATTTCAGGAAAAGCAATGATAACTTAACATCTCTATGAAAAGAAATAGATAGCGCATACCCTCCACCAAAAAGTTACACAGTGAACCTTTAATCAAAAAAAGCTGACCCTGTATAAACTGTAATTTTTCACTTATGCGACGGTGGGTTTAGCCTATATTTAATTGTTAATGGATCGATTTAATTCTTTCAGGCCTTCAGCCATATTATGATTCTGTACTGAAAATTACATTCATAAATCCACTTCTATTTTACATGTTTTGTGGCCGACAGCGGTGGTGGTTACAATAAATAATTACTACCATTTCTCGGGCAGGTTCAACTCAGGGACATCTGACAGCGATCAATTTAAACTCTTGTGTGAAAAGTGCCAAGTGAACGCACAACCCAGATTAAATAGTGATGGATGACAGCTTGTATGGACTGAGACTGCAGACTTAGACTAATGTTAAAGATCAAATCCCATCTGGATCAAGTCTTATCTTGTGCTGTCAGCGTTCACTAGACAATGAGAGCCCTGCCTCACTGACAGTACAGCACAAATTGTACAAATTGCTGGTGAAATCCAAAATGCAAGGCTTGGTTTTTCAACTTGAGGCTTGAGCCCTGCATCCCCTGACTGTGTGCAAAATGCTCTAATGTGATTAAACACAGAGCTCAGAGCCGCTTTGAAGGAAAAAAACTTGCATCTATAGAGTGTGGCAAAAGCAGAGGACATCCTTTTGAAATGAGGACAGATTCTCTCCATATCATCCAGTTCACTAACAGAAAAGATACGTGAGCTTTATCTTTTTGTATACCGTATTTACGCAAAGAGTCCACAAATAGACCAAGGTCCTTTCAAGTATTAGCTATATGCACTTTTCAAACATACAAATACATGTGTGCAAGTAATACAGGACAGTGTGTACCTACGATGTGACAGCTGTGCCTTAATCAGTGAGGGAGTGGACTTAGGTTTTAAATATAAAGCTCCCAGACTTGAAATCAATGGATTAACCTTCAAAACTCCTTTGAATCCAAGACATCAATGGTGTGTTTTTACTTGCCACAGTGACCAGTTGGGGAAAGGTGACAGTAATAATTTCTTAAAGGGTCCATCTTACACTATGTTATAATGTTGTTTCCTCATGACAAACTTACCCGGAGTTTTGTTTTGTTTCATTCACACGTTTAGCACACAAACCCTCCATATTTAGGCATATAGAGTTCTTCTCTCAAACAGAAAACACTCTGTTCACTTTTTTTAGGCATATAGAGTTCTTCTCTCAAACAGAAAACACTCTGTTCCACTTTTTGATGTCATGTGGTAATACAGGAAGTGCTCCATTGTGTTTTCTAAACTCCATACACATTCACTAGAATCATCTGGATAATTTCAGCCCTGGAGAAGATAAAAGGTGGCTGTTAACTTGAAAATTACAATTAATGGCATAATAAGGTGTGACTCTGTTCCACCTTATTACGCCATTTTGAGCTTTGGAGATGTAAACAGACTAATAATAAAGGCTTATTCAAACATGTGTGAATGAAACAAAACACAACTCCATGTATGTTTTGAAGAGATAACAACATTGTGTCTACTTTTGAAGCTATTTGCAATGTATTTTCCGTATTTTCTGAAAGAATAAAGGGTTAGGAAGAAATATGTACAATCTCACTTGTTTACTGTAAATTGTCACATGACCAGAGATGCTTATGTAAAAATTACACCTTGAGGAGAAGAAGATGCTCAGAATTCTCTCAAATAAAATGGAAGTAAAGTTATTTACATTTAACCCAGGACATGGAAAACATGTTGATGGTCACAATTGTGACCGGCGGGATAGAACGTGGTACCATAGTATAGGGCAATATAATCAAAGATTTCAAGAAATGTATTGTCATGTACACAGTGAAAACATAGTTTAAACTATGCAATGAAAGTCTTCCTTGCTGGCTTCCTGTAGAAAGAAATGAGTATAGTGACCTATACTAAAAAAGACACGGACTGTTAAGTGCATAAAAACAATTGCACTAGTTACAGTCACTGATTATTTAAAAGTCTAATGGCTTGTGGGAAGAAACTGTTGGTGAGCCACATAGTTCTTGAACTGATGCCGCTGTAGCGCCTCCTAGAGGAGAGCAGTGCAAACAGTGAGTTCTGAGGGTGTGTCCGATCCTTAACAATGTTCTTGGCGCTCCTGAGTGTCCTGCAGAGAGGGGAAGGCCACTCCACAGATATACTGTGCAATTTGAATCGCACGTTGGAGCGCCTTCCTTTGTTGCACTATGCAGTTTCCATACAACACAGTGATGGAGCCGGAAACATCACTCTCCTCTGTGCTCCTATAGAAACTGCTCAAGATTCTGTTTTTCATGCCAAATTTTTTGAGCTTTCTTAAAAAGTAGTCTTGTGTGGGCCATCTTGATGAGGTGTGTTGAGTTCTGTGACCAGATAAGATCTTTACTGATGTGGATTCCAAGGAATTTAAATGTTGCTACCCTCTCTACCTCTGCCTCTCCTATGTAGATTTCATTTCATTCTTTATTTATACAGGGAGAGTACCAGACTTTCTCGCACCCTGTTAAAATACAGAGCAGTACAAACAAGAACAAACAAAACAAATAAATAGGTCCATTTAAAACATTAAAAACTGGAGCAGGTATGATTATAAATGTTTATCACCAGATTATTAAAGTGCAACAAATCACTGGAAGAGTGTATCTAAAGATTTCAGAGTAGAGGCTGAAGTCTGCATGTATATTATATCTCCATAATCCAGTACAGAAAGAAAGGCTGAACAATTTCTTTCTGTAATTCAATAGGATACATGATTTGTTTCTATAATAAAATGATCATTTTGATTTTAAACAGTTTCAATGGAGAATCTAAGCTGGTGGGCACTGATTTCGTTGAAGGAGTCACATGAGACACTGTTTATCCTATAGGTAAGGAGTCATTCAGTATGCGGACTCCAGCGTTAGTTTGATATTGTCAGTCAACTGTTTTTTCCAGCCCTATTTAAATGAATACCATTGCGGGTAAATAGATTATTCCTCTTCCAGAATCCACAATAATTATCCACAAAAGGAATTCCAAGAACACTGCAATAACCCTTCAGGCAGATGTGCAGTTGGCGGATCTGACTAAATTTCATGTCACCCAAACTGGGAGAGGGAATTGGACCAGACATTGTGCATTATTTTCCCAACTTTAGCACCGTGTCTATAAGCGATTTGAAATTACTGTCCAAGCCGATGTGCACTATCAGTAAATATGTCTGCACGATTGGACTGTGTGATACCTGAGCTCCAGGGTGGCGGTTGGTTTTAGCCCGTGTGATGGCTACAATGGCGTACCATAGTCGAACCGCTGAGGAGCCGGGGGCAGGTCTTATTCAGTGATGGACTCTGTTCCCTTACCAACCGTGGCCGAGCTGATCGATGATTAATCACATGCTGTGGCGGGGACTTTTGCCCTCCTTTCCACGTTTTGTAGCATCTTTATGGACATGGGAATTACTCCGATTTTGGTGCAGTGGGTGCCACTTTGGTGTCCCGCAAGGATCTAAGAGGGGATGGTAACTCCTCATCACTTGATTCAAGAATGTTAAATCTGTTTGACAACTCCAGTGGCTGCTTCTGATTAAGACTTGCATGATGATGTGGGCACTTTCCCTTTTGTTTACTATTTGTAACGAGGGACCAGTTGTGTGAGGGAGTAGAGAAAGTTCAATCTTTTGGTTTAGCTGCACCATGACAACCCCATGTATCTTGCCGAACGCGAGCTGAAGTTGGCTGACTGCACTGGGAACAGCTACAGTCACATCATGGCGATGGACATGGACTTAGATTTTGTCACCACAGAGGAGCTGCTCATGAGACTGGCTCTGGGTTTGAGTCAGTAAGGAGATGCAGTTCTCTAGCTCTGTCATCCTCGCTTCCAAGTGTAGACAGCTGTCACAGTGCCTCAAGCCGGTGAGTGACGCCATAGTTCGCATTAGGCCCAAAGAAAAGCATTCCACCACCCTGTCCACACAAGGCTAGAGTAATGGTCTAGACTTCCACCTGCAACGCAAGGACAGCTGGGAGCAGAGGGAACACGAGTTTGTCCAGAGAGCGTGCCGCGAAACCGGATTGCACAGTGGCAAACTGGTGCAAGGTCCTCTAGTAGTTATAGAAACAAGTCTGAGGAGCATCCAAGGTTCTCTAGCCACTATTGGGACAAGTCTGAGGAACATCCAAAGTTGTCTATAACCTATAGCGAGAAATCTGAAGAAGATCTAGGGTCCTTTAGTTGCTATGGGGACAAGTCTGAAGAACATCCAAGGTCTTCTGCTGCTGCAGTTCAAGTCTGAGGAACATCCAAAGACCTCTAGATGCTATTAGTCTATAGAACATCCGATGTTCTCTCAGAAAATGATTATACCCCATCTGCCTGAGAGATGGGGAGAAATGAGAACAGCATCTTTCTCATTTTGAGGAATTATTGCACTGTATTATATGGACTGCAAAATCTGTCGAACTGAAAACAATACTTTCTTAATGTTAAAATGTCAAAATACACGTGCCTCCATCACGGTGACTAGAGTCAAAATGGAGAGTATGTTTATATTAAATTGATCAAAAATCTCTCATGGCAGCTTTCATTCACAACACAAGCTATTATCCCAAAAACTCAATGAAAATTCAATTTTTCATGTACAATTTTCATAAAAATGCCAAAGTACCACAAATGGCACATGAATTTCATAATTTCATCTTTGGGAAAAATGTGGGCATTAATGGGTTGAGGTATTGTCTTCATACATTGTAACTATAATGATGATAATATAAAGAAGCATAAATATATTTGAACCTTTATATGTTGGTGAAATTAAGCAGCTGTTCTTTTCATTTAATATATGTTTTTGCCCAAACTACAATAAAGCATATTTAATGTTAAGCTAGAGAAAATTGTTGCTTGTCATTTATGGTGTTTATGTTAGACTACAATGGAAATCCTTGAGTAAACATTTTGTTCAGCCTATAAATACGCCATTTGCTAATACAATACAGGTGTGTACACAATGGATAGTTTATTGTCAGAGACGGAGGCCAGACATAACATAAACCCCATACAAAGAGAATAACGAGTGAGAACAATTATAATTACATTCCCCTTTACAATGTTCTCCCCTATTGAAAACAGCATTGTCCCTGATGCCATTATAACTGAAACTAATCAGCACTTCTCAAGTTTAGTGTAAATACAGTGCTCTCATTTCGAAGTACAACAAAAGCTAAGGCCAGGTGAGGAGTGAAACGCAGAATTCATTGGGTGGAAACAATAGACTCTGAATCTCATTTGGAGTTGCAGTGTGGTCCGGCTTTCGGCATCGGTCACTGTCAGGAGGCCTACAGGTTTGTCAATTGATAATGAAGCACTGGGCTAAGGGCCTTTAGCTCTGCGCTGTCCTAATTACTGCCAACCACAGCCCTCCAACCTTTGTGTTAGCATGTGATTTATTCTCAGTGTCTGCATCAGAGCGAGAGCTGTTAATTGTTTTTACAGATGGTTGTCACACTGCACCAAAGTCATGTTAGTTTAATGAGCAGACACAGGATTTGCACGATTTGTTTGTTTAAATATATTTGAAAATAGAATAAACTGGGATCAGCTTCAGGACGGATTTGTTTGTTTTTAACATGGAGACGTTTTTTGTAACACATTTTTGCTTCCAGGACTGGAAAAATCAACATTTTGTTTGTTGTTTGTTTTGTTTTAGTGTCTAACCAAAGACAAAGTTGAGACAAATGAATTGTCATTTCTCAGATTGGTTTTCACCCCCTGCAGAATATGAGCTTTTGGGCAGAATGTGTGTAGCAAACTGATGGACTGAAACCTACTGGTAAATAGAGGTCATTTTTTGGGGAGGATGAGAATTGGTCTTTTCCGTCTATCCAGCCAGAAAGTCATATTGAAAATTTTCATATTAACTTTTATAAGTGCCTTCTGTTGTCTTTACTAATGTTTTTGTGTCATCCTTCCACCTTGTTCTTTAAACTGCAACATTGCTCTTCTCAACCTAAGCTTTTTCAACCCATAAAGAGGGGGTATTATGCAAAATCGATGTTTTGGAGCTTTTTACCATGTTATAGTATTGTTCCCTATATCTGAAGTGGTTTTATATGTCCACACATGTTTGAGTAATCTTGTGATCTCTCCCGGGCACTATTCAAACCTCTTTGCAGTTAGCAGTACAAGCCCCACTTGTATAATGCTCAGCCCATGGTTATTTTTCATAATACCAAAGCAAGATACAAAGCAATAGACTACAACTTCACAAACCTGATGCAATGTGAAGTAGTTTCATTGGCGGAGAAGTGATTTAGCGCAGGGAGCAAGAGGAGCAGGGATTATGCATTTTAATATGTTGTTTCTTGGCAAATATCTTTTTCAAAACAATAAAACATAACAATGTTCGTGCAGAGTTCAGAGATGCATGCAGCTCTCCTCGCACATTATTAAAACATTTATAATTTCACCCTCATCCTCGACGCTTCTTATATTAATATACAAAGTTACGGACTAACCTCTGGCTATGGAACACTAATACACTTATCAGGTTGTAGAAAATTATTATTGGTGACAATGTCTCAATTCATAAAAAATAAGAATAGGTGATATCCAGGACATCTTAATCCCCACCAATAATCCATAACTTTCATTCAGTGAAATCCATGGATTAGAATAGAGAAAAGTCAGAGACAGGAGACAGGGAAAATAGCCTAAATGTAATTCTGTGTGGTTTGCTGCACTCCATGTCCTCCTCACTGATGTGTCTGCTTTTGTGTCACATTGCATTAGGCAGTAGCAGCCACACAGAATGCAGAGATATTACCCTTTTGTTACAGGCAGGCATCGGGCTAAATGTGCAGCGGAGATGACGGCTTGAATAAATCGTCTTTAGTGAAGCTCTGATTTTTCATCTGTTGATTTAAAATGTATTTGAAGGCTACAACAAGCTGATTAACAGAATAATCGTAGAGAAACCAGACTTGTAATCGTGAACCAGGAAAGGATTAGATCAGATTAGATGCCATGCAAAAAACATCCATCGCTAAATCTGCAACAATTACAGGAGCGTTAAGTTGGTTCTTATGCTGATCAGGTTAAGCTGTTGGCATGAACTTTGGTCTACTGTGAACTATTACTCCAAGAGCAATAAGGCATTTAGCTTGGAAATCACATACTGTATCTGCTTAGGCAAAGGAGAGGCACACGTACTTTTCTCGCATGCACCGTAACTAATTAAAGAGCTCATGTATTTTTAACTTGAAGCTTATTAGCAAGAGTCTTGAGTCAGATTCTCCTCTAACAAAGTTATTATATTTTTTACATATGTAGTCTAAATTGGGCCAGTTTCTGCATTTCTAAGCAAAACTTTTAGTTGAACATACTCAGGAGGGCAGAGTGACTGACCCCACAGCAAGGAGAATGTGAGATCAAAAGTAGACCATAAATTATATATATTTTTCCACATCTTGCAAGTAGGGCTTGACTAAAGAAATTCTTAGTTTGACAAAGACATGCCCTGTGCAGCGGCTCGTTAATTAAAGGGGGCGTGACGCGAGCTCTCAAAACTACTTTTCAGGATCTGACCATTTATGTGACCCAAGCTACACCTACATGATGCATACAATTAAACAGTCTTTATTTGCACTAAGGTAGATTCAACTCTCTATTTCATTTCAAAAACTAACTCTATATCATCTCCTTTCTGCTGTTGTTCATTTAAATCATTACAATCTGAATAAAATGATTGTTAACTAATAAAAAATGTGGTTAACTAAGACACTATTGACAACTTATTTGACCAAATGACTTAAAGAAGAAGACCTTCTGTGCTTGTGTGTGCGTTAGTTATAATATATGACACCTGTGTATCATTATGTTAAAATTTGCTCATTTTAAATCACAATATTAATCTAAAAAAACTTAATAAAAGAAACAAGTTTGCTTACTTCTGCGTTAGAAAACTGTGGTGCCCAGTGGGAGCTGACGTCGTCGTAAACGTCATCACAACAAAGAGCCGTGGAGCTGTCGGCGCCTCCTATAAATAGCTGCACATCACACTAAGGAGTAGTATGTAGTTTTTTTTCATTTGTACCAACATGGCTACGCGTATCATCGATTAAGAAAATAAAATTGAAGAACAAAGTAAGTACAGAGCAGTGGGCGTATGGCGGTGGCGGGGAAAACGGGGGTTGATCTGCAATATGGCGTTTTGAAAATAAGCCATTAAAGCTCAAACATGCACGAATCACTCCAAAAACAACTTCAGGGTGAGAAGGAAAAGTTGACATTGCAGAATAGGTCTGCTCTAACACGTTCATCCCTAACTGCAAGGAAGTTAATGTTGAGATTTACAACGGCCCCACTCCTCAGTGCACCAGCAGAGGGCGAGTTCTTGCACCATTTACTGGCAACAGAGGAGTTATACGTTCATAAATCAGGACTGAATTTTGTTTACTTAGATGAGCAGAAGAACAGCCAGGTTCAAGTTGCCAGGCACTAGGCATACATGAAGCTCAAAGATGCGGCGGAGAGGGTCATGAGGTTAGCTGGTGTAGGAGAAGAGGAGGCCGAAGATATGGTTGGCCGAATGTATGAAAAATAAGTGGGCGTTTGATCTCTAGTGTTACGACAAACAGAAATACCCCAAATAAATATTACAAATGCTACCTGCCCGGTCAATTCTCAACATTGCAGTGATTTCACGACTTTCTTATGGATGTCTGAGCGCAGCAGTCATCAGTCATTGAGCTCCATTATGCAGCTGGCGGCTCAGTGGGTGTCCATTAGGCTGTTATGAAACACCTTCCCTCTGCAAACCCCAATCAATATCGTGTGTTGGACAAAGTTGTTGGTCTCATTATGATCCCAGCGTGATTGACTCCAGCCTGTGCACCTCAATATCGACTCGTGTAATATTCCCGTTTAATGTTCATAGGAAAACTCTGACTGTAACATCTGCTCTCCCAGGGCTTTGATGACGGATATGGAGGCGAGTATGATGAAGACAGCTATGAAGGCTACGAGGACAACTACAGCAATCAGTCCAAGAGGTGAGCACATTATAACTAACAGAGTGTCTTGTACAGTTGGACCAGATATGGGTTTCTAACAAATGTGATTTCTTTTTCATATTGTTTTTCATATTTGTACTGTTAACATTTAATAATTACACTTTAATTAACCTTAATAAAGCACGAGCAAAGACTTCATTCATATATTTTAATGTCTTTCTTATTCTGTAAAGCACTTTGAATTACTCTACGTATGAATTGTGCTATACAAATAAAGTTGTCTTAATGAACAAATAGATTATTAAGAAGCTTAGTAACTACTTAATTAACCCTCTAATTAAGGTGTCGTTATTATAAAATGGTACATTCAAATACACAATTTTTATATTTTAATAATAGGGAGCAAAAAATGTTTCTTTATTTATTATTATTATTTTTATCCATTAGTCAGAAGCTGGAAATTAAGTTTTTAAACCAAAAAAATATGAAACTTGAAAGTACCTCATGAATTACTGGCAATTCAGTGTAAAAATGTCCTTCTGATATTTTTATTCTTTTTTGTTTCTTTAGCGTTTCAGATTATTACGAATATTCACACGCAAACAGCGAAGACGCCTACAACAACTATGGTATGTACTGCCTCTAATTTACTTTCTTTTTGCTGTGGTTTGATGAATATTCAGGAAATAAGAGGCTCGAGAACTAGCTCTGAACAACAGGCATAGCACTGAATCAAACAGTACTCAGAGCCATGTATTATGAAAGTAATTAGCAGTATTCATGAACACACTTAAAGATTAATATGTGAACAATGGGCCTTGGATTGTCTTGAATGTTGTGCTTGACAAACAATGGCAGCTGATGCGTTTGTGATGTTTAAAAGAGTCAAAGGGAGAGCCATGTGTTTGCACTTGGCTCTTGATGGTGTTGGCCCAGGGAGGGGCAGGCACCACTCTGCTCAGTGCCTAATGCTCTGAAACTGTGCCAGAGGAGGAGCACAGGCAACCACTGTCAGGGATGTGGGTTAGCATACTGGCGTTTTGTACAGTAATCTTTCCATACTCATACTTTTGTATGTTGTAGTTAAAGAAGACATATATGCTTTTCCTATTTTTTAGTATTAAACCATAACATATGTACATCACGGTTTTACATTTTCACTGTAAACTGATATATATTGATTGAAAACGGCTTAATAGAATCAGGGCTGTTGACTCTTTATAGTGGTATTTTACCTTAATAAGCAGCAGATAATCATTTATGAGTTTTAAAGTAATGATTTCATGTCCCCTTTAAAGCTACCATCTGTAATTAGACTGGCCAACCCACCCCTGTTGTATTCTCACATACCAGCACTAGATGCTATCTACGTTACTTGTGTGACGTGGCCTTCCTGAACAAAGGCCAGGTGAGGGGATCTACTGAAAAAAATCAAGTAAACTTGCAGATGGCAGCTTTAAAAATATATGTTACATTAATACAGGTGAGGGGATCTACTGGTGAAAAAAATCAAGTAAACTTGCAGATGGCAGCTTTAAAAATATATGTTTACATTATAACCCAATGTGCTTTAAACTTTTAGTAGATGAATCATGAAAACCTTAATAAAATGTTTACGCATATGAGTATATAAAAAATGCATAAAGGGCTTTACAAAATAAGAGTTCCTGTTTAAATATGTCATGTGTTAGATTCTGTACACATTTGGCACTAGGAATTACAGACCTATTTGAAGTCATTACATCTGAAAACTGAGGTACAGGATAGTTAGCAATTCTATGGTTAATATCTCTGTAATTACTTGACTTATCCACATGAAACAAAAACTGTTGCAAAGTTCAAGTTCCTCTCTGTCAGTATAAAAAAAAAAAGAATTAAAAAGTAAATAACACATAGAACATATCGGTCACTGCCTCTGCCCAGCACCTGAGATTGTGATGTCCTGAAATTCTGGAACATGAACATAACCTATTGTTTTTCTTTGGGATAGATATAACCTGATTTTATGGTGCCAAGTGTAATTTGAGGAAGAATAGGGGACACTGTGTTGTCATGGGACTCGGTGATAAGCCTGTTACCGCAGTAGGTTTGAGGCTTCATTCACTTTAAGCTCCATAAAGTGTGCGCTGGACTGGTGAGGTCAAACCAAACCGAAACCACGGGCCAGCCATTTGATTTTCTGCTTTGTGAACACTTCTGATTTGGACGCGAAGCAATGTGCCGTGCAGCAGAGGTGGCTGTCTTTATGTAATTTGGATTCAAGAGAATGAAATGCTGACCGCCCGGACTCGGTTCCAAAGGAGACGAAAGTGCTTTTAAAATGAATTTTGTGTGGAAAAACGCCATAGCTGCTTGTGCTTTCTTGGGTTGTTTTCTGTCAGTGGTCAAATAGGTTGTGAGAAAGATTCACACATTAGCCCTTTATGACAGTTTGACCTCATGGCCTGAGTGTTTTGGGTAAAGTAAATGCATTTTAAAACTCGTTTTTTACAGAGGAGGAGTGGCCGACCTCACGCCCCGCTCTCAAAGCTCCAGTTTTACGGCTCACACGAGGAGGCTTCAGAAAACATCCGTACGGTCGATACTGAAGGTGCTCCCCATCTGACCTCCATCTCAAATATGTTTTTTCCATGTCCTAAAATGTCTGAAAATACCCTTTGGCAGAAATGAAAGAAATCTTGACTGAGAAATAACCCTGAGAGCGCACAAACTTTAAAAATAAACATTATCACAATTATAATTTGCCCACTTATTTTTCATGGGTTTTTACAATTATAATCTTTGGTAGCTAAAGAACATAAAGCACAATTTCTATTTCGATTAATGCTGCCTTTATTGTTGCCAATCAAAAGAGTTAGGATTGGACTGTACCCTGTTTCCTTGTGTTGCCAGCAAAGACTCAATATAATGAAATCATCACCAACTCTGTTCACTAAATAAAGGTGCACTATGTAACTTTTCTGATGGGGGGGTCTGCAGCCTACTTGTTTCCATGGAGATGTTTTCACTTTGCCTGGCAGTATGGCATTATTACATGTGTTTTTATTGCTTCAAAAAACCCGCAGGCTTGCCTCTCCGCAGATCTGACCTGTAACTTGGTGGCTTCTCCGTGGATATTGATAAGTTACTGTGGAACATTCCAGACAGAGAAAGTACATATCCATGGACACAATAAAAGTTACGCAGTGTACCTTTAACTAAACTCATGATGTTTTTACTTGACACGTCGGGCATTGTTGAAGGCAACACATGGAAACTAAACTTATTCTTGGAAAATTTCATCAGTTTGGATCAAAGTATAGATTAGTGGTCAATAGGTACGTGAATGATTAATCCTTACTTAAATATTCTAAATAAAACAGAAATTAGGACAACCCCCCATTTAAAATTAAACATGATTAAATAAATAGATTTTAAACCCAGTTGTATTTAAGGCCTGTATGTAAAAGTGTGAAAATGCCATTGTGAAAAAGACTTTGTTTGTTGGGTTGAGCGCAGTTAGCCATGTACAGTGTGTCATTTCTATTGCGTGCTTTGTTCTGTGTGTGAACTGTATTTGTACATAAAGCATTTAATAAAAACAACATAAACTACTACATGCTGTGTAAGACTCCAACTAAATTAGCAACTTTTAAACCAGTTACATAAAATATCTGTCTAAAAGCAACATATAATTGTTATTTAAAATTTCTGTTTTCGATAATAACTAAGCCCATGTCTGTCTAAACCCTCCCTGGGAAGAGACACCATTAAACAGATGAAATGCAGTTAAAAGAGGTAAGAGGTCCTCATGTATCATACAGTATCATAATAATGCCTTAATATTGCTCTGTTTATTGTAATGCACCAACTCCAAAACAACAGTCCATTTAGCAATCTCTCTTTTGTTAGTACTCGGATCTGTGGACTGAAGGGAAGACTAAACACTAAACAGGTAACATAACATTAATGTAATAAACCAATGCTAACATCAACTTAAAAAAGTAAACCTGCCCCAGTTAAAACCGCCTAGAAACACACATTTCATCAAAACTAAAAATTTCATAACAACAAATTAAAATAGACGGTTTAAACTCTCCTAAATCGATAAATAAACTTTACTAAATAACATTTTAAAATCTCGTCATATTGGTTTACTTTTTTATACAGTGTTAATCCACAATTTTGATGAATGATGATGATGATGGTGATGATGATGATGATGATACTGGCTTTATCTCTTTTGTTCTTACATTACGTCGTGTGTTTACAGCCACAGAGAATCAGCGGAGTTCTGTGCTCTTTGGAGAGACGGCTCTGAGCAGGTAGGTAATGGCTCGCACCACAATAGGGGTAAATTGGATTAACCAAGATAAGGCTGATTATTATTCATTAGTTAATAGTTAAGCCTAATTGTGATTATGTGGTAATGGTGCTAGAGTGGAATTATGCTAATTATAGACCTGAAATATGAAGATTGATTAATACTAGCACCAAGGAGGCTCTGATTTCAGTAGCTGTGGTAGTCAAAGGAGTTCTTAAGTTAGAATGCTTCATAAAATACCTCTGAAAAAACACATTAGTCACAAGAACTTAATATAGTTCTAAACCAAGATGAAAAAACATGAAAATAACACTTTTTTGTACTTTAAAGGTGCTAGATTACACAAAATTGATACTTGTGAGCGTTAAGCCATGTTATAATGTTGTTTCCTCATCAAAAACATACCTGGAGTTGTGTTTTGATTCATTCACAAATGTTTGAGTAATCCTGCATTATTAGTCTGTCTACATCTCCAAAGCTCAAAATACTCTGTTCCACCTTGTGATGTCATGTTGTGGTAGTTAACAGCTACTTTTTACTTTTTGCTTAGTAGAGATTAGAAATTCCAGGGCTGAAATTATCCAAATGATTCTAGTGAAGGTGTGTGGAGTTTAAAAACACAGTGTAGCACTTCCTGTATTACCACGACATCACAAGGTGGAACAGAGTGTTTTCCGTTTGAGAAAAGAACACGGCCTAAATATGCAGGATTTGTGTGTTAAACATGTGTGAATGAAACAAAACACAACTCCAGGTATGTTTTTGATGAGGAAACAACATTATAACAAGATATGACAAAACGTTTTCGAAATGGTGTAATGAGAGAAAAGAGAGTATAGAATGTAGTGTATATTTTTCTCTGAACGCATTTTGGTTGAATGGGTTCTTCTATGGAATTCTGCAGCCTTCATGAAGAATTTAAAAGTAGATTCCATCTGGCTGCATTTCCCCTGAATTACGCTCATTTACATACATTCCAGTGTTACAGTAGGCTGCTCCTTGACAGCTTATTAAAACACAATGAAACATGCATATGCAATTAACACAGCCAAGACAAAAGAAAAAAAGCCCTCACTCAGACAATACTGCATTTTACAGTTCAAGTCATAGCCAGCCCACAGCTAAAAAAATCAACTCAACTCGTAATTATATATTTACATTCTGAGTCATTATTAATGTTGTTGCGGTTAAAATATTTCCAGACTTATTCATGCTAACGACCTCCTGCGAACAGTCAATGCCAGAGTGTGTGTGTTTTTAGCCCCTTGCTCACATATATTTCATTACTCTATGGACAAAGATTCATTGCCTTGCACACAATCAAACTATACAGTGGTCTTTTACATTTATACTTAATTATAAGATAGAACAATACATTAATTAGCAGCAATTTAACCAACCACAGTAGTGCAGACCTCCCTTTACTGCCCCTAGGGTTATAATGGCTGGGGTTTGTAATTTCACTTCAAAATAGCACAATCATTCATATCTCAAATACAATAGAGGATTATGGGGGACTAGAATAGCAGTTTGGATTGCATTTGGTTAAAATTACAGACAGTACATCTTAATATGTTTCTTTTCCAGGGAAACGTCTGATCGTCTCAGAATGGAGCATTAGAAATGAGGCATTTCAAACATCCAATGAAAACTGACTGGTAAGTTTTAACATATGGTTTATTAAATACGCTCATGTGTCTCTGTAATTTCCAACTTCATAAATTAGTCAAATTAAAGGCGCACTATGTAACTTTTCAGGTCGAGTGTCCACCTGCTTATCTCTATGGAAGGTCCTATATTATGCAAAATTGACTCTTGTGAGGTTTAAGCCATTTTATAATGTTGACACTTCATCAAAATCGTACCCGGAGTTGTGTTTTGTTTCATTCACACATGTTTGAGTAACCCTGCATTATTAGTCTACATCTCCAAGTTTAAAATCCTGTGTTCCACCTTGCGATGTTGTGAAGTTGTAATTTTCAAGTTAACAGCTACCTTTTGCCTTTCAGTAGAGACGGGCAATTCCAAGGCTGAAATCATCCAAATAATTCCAGTGAAGGTGTATGGAGTTTAAAAACACAGTGTAGCACTTCCTGTATTACCACATGACATCACAAGGTGGAACAGAGTGTTTTCTGTTGAGAGAAGAACTTTGTCTAAATATGCAGCGTTTGTGTGTTAAACATGTGTGAATGAAACAAAACACAACTCCAGGTCTGTTTGTGATGAGGAAACAACATTATAACATAGATCAGAAAATACTGTAATGTGGGCCCTTTAAACATTACACTAAGCCTAGTTACAGGTTGGATCTGTAGAGAGAAAGGCTGCTCACAGTAAGAAGGCTTGTTTTTCATGTTATTTTTAGCAATCCATGACAAAATGTTACATCTTTTGATATAATTAAAAAATTCACATGTAACTGGAAATTGAAACCCACAAATAAAAACACCTGTAATATAATATATCCAAGTTCGACTCATTTCAAATACTGTGGACTACAGAAAGTTGCATAGTGTGTCTTTAACATAAGACTGAATATGACTTTTATCACAGCCAGTATAGTGTAGAGGTGCATAGTGAACAGCTATACCTAGGTGAATACAGTTACCCTTTCATCTGTTATAGAGTGTTCCCCTCTTTGCTGTTTATTTGCTCCCTGGTTTGGAGTGATGACTGTTGTTGCAGATCGAGTGCCAGTGATGTTGAGCAGTCCTTGCCAAAAGCTCTCTCAGATCCATTTTCATATCCAGCAAGCCTCAACCTCGCCAAGAGCTCAACCCCCCCAGCCGCTTCGAGAGTGGAGGCATTTCAGAGAGGGAATGCCAATCCTATCCCTGCACTACTAGCATTCAGATTACAAAACGGATTTCACAAATTAGTTAGATTTTCACATCCTTGTAAAGATTTTTGATTTACTGCAGCATATTCAAAGTCAGATATACAGTTGGGCTTGATGTGGGCAAACTAAAGAGCACATGTTCATTGTGTCGTATTCACCTTTTCCATTTGGTGCTGTGCATATGTTGGCATGGTAACATATCTGATTGTGATTGTGTAAATTTATATTTCATAGAGTCAATGGGGACATGAATAGAGAGACTGCAGCACTTGACATGAGGAGAAGCAATCAGGTACTAATTCAAATGACTCAAATAAAAATCACTTCTTTTAAATTGGTCTTTTTGGTCATGGTTAAAAGGCCCATATTACGCAATTTTCTGATTTATGTTATGATTTGTCGTCATCACAAACGTATCCAGAGTTGTCACACATGCTTAACACGGAAACCCTGCATATTTAGGCGTTTTAAACAGAAAACACTCTCCGAAAGCTCAAAATGCTCTGTTCCACCTTGTGATGTCATGTGGTAATACAGGAAGTGCTCCACTGTGTTTTTAAACTCCATACACCTTCACTGGATCAGTTGAATACAGGAAGTGCTCCACTGTGTTTTTAAACTCCATACACCTTCACTAGAATCAGTTGGATAATTTCAGCCCTGGAATTTGCCAACTGAACTGAACTAAAGGTAAAAGGAGCTGTTAACTTGAAAACTACCGCTACATGACATTACAAGGTGGAACAGAGCATTTTGAGCTTCGGTGATGTAGACTAATAATAAAGGGTTACTCAAACATGTGTGAATGAAACAAAACACAACTCTGGGTATGTTTTTGAGGAGGTAACAGCGTTATAACATAGGACCTTTAAGATGTAATAGTAAAAGACTGTTTATCGCTAAAAGTCTCATTATTGTCTGATAAAAATAATTGAAAGTATGTTTACCCTGTTTACTTTTTAACATCCTTCCAAAACAAACCCATACTATGCAAAATGCCTGTGTTACACTTTTTCCTACACAGTAGGAGTGTTTTTGGTCTTAACTTACCATAATTTTACCGGACTCAGCAAAATTCTATTCTCGAAAGCCACTACATACGGCAACATTGAGTAAAAAAATAGAGTAAAATCTGACTTTGCATAACATGGGGCTTCTTGTGAGCGATGAGCCTTCCTTACTGTAAAGGTAGTGTATAAATATGTATGAGGAGAGATGGGGGTTTCATAGGGGGAATGTGAGAAATAGATACACATTGCAGGGTTATTTTATGATACCATCTGGACTTGCCTGTTTAAAAGAGCCTACCTGAGTCATTAGATGCATTCACACACATCCACATGCATTCACACACCAGCTTTTGTGGCTGATTATGTTGAATAATTTGTCCTTAACCACACAATAACAGCTTATTTGAAAAGGTGGAGGTGGGAGCACTTCTATCACAAGGACGTCTGGCTCAAAACATTGGGGAGGACATGACAGTGTTGACAGACTGTAAACAGGTTTATTCAATACAAGAACAAAATGCAATATAAATTGAACTACGAAACCTAATGCATATTTGCAAATGCTGTGAAATCAAATGACTTGTTTCTTATACTGACCCCTTGTGGTTAGAGTAGAAGCAAGGTGTAATAACTGGATATATTTGTTTGCAGTTAAACGGCAAAAAGGCACACGCAAAAGCGCTTTGTCTTTATCTCTTACAAAGCCCTTATCTCGACAGTTCTCTGCATTTCTACAGAAACCAATATTGAAAATTTGAAGGTTGTGTTATCGCTGGGCTCAGAAACACTTAGTTTAACAAATTCTCTCTTTGCTCACTACCCTGTTTACTTTATACTCAGTTCTGTCAATAGAGCTTTATGAGGCTAGAAGGTGTTTTAGTTACTTTTTGAAACTGTAAACAAATAGGTCTGTTAGTTTCAGTGTAGGTAGCTCCTCCCTTCAGATAGATACAAGGCAGTGTCCACCTGTAACCTGACCAGAACTGAAGAAGCGGCTTGGATGAGCAGCGAAATGTCTTCACTCCTGCAACTTTTTGTCCAGTTGACAGATTTGAATTTTTATTTACTCTTTGTTCCTTTGCATGCATGTTTGGCCTTGAAGTTGCAAAGGGTCACATGTGACTGCGGTTCGATCGGTGCGGACATGGGACTTATGTTGACAGGCTTTAACTAGGGGCTTCATAAGCAGACAGTGAGTGGATGGAGGGGAATTACTGCAGTGCGTTTGATGTGGCCAAAATGTCATGCTTGAGGCTTGGGCAGCTCTAAGGCTTCGTGCTTAGAGACAAACCACTGTTGTCAAGGACATTAAGTGTCATCCACGGAGACAATGGAACATATATGAATACATACAGATAGCATGTTGGCTTGCCTTTTGACATGTCTGACTCTCTCTCTCTCTTTCTCTCTTTCTCTTTTTCTGTCTTTCAAGTTTGAAGATGACAGGCGAACCACTCAACCCAACAGAGCACAAGAAATGTCAAGATAAACTGCGCAATTTTTTTCTCCGTGACAATTTTCAACTAAAATCTGCTCCTGCGATTTACCCTTCAACCATCAATGTCAAGATTTAGTCAGAAAAAAACCTTTGACTCACTTTGGTTATTGCAAATCTGCTTTTATCATAATGCCACTTCTTTCCGCCTTAGGATGATAATGTCTATTATTTTGTCCCCGAAATACAAGGCACTTAACATTTGAAAAGCTTTGAAGAATGTGAGAATGACGCTCTGTGTGTAGTGCAGTAGTCTTCTCCAGCCCAAGTGCACCCTGGGAGATGTTCCCCGCTCACTAATAAATGGTGCGCTTAATGCTGCCAACTTGAACACGTTAGTTCATTAGACGAGCCGGGCCCACTGCTGGTGCTCTGGCCAAATGTCACAGCTATTTCACAAGCGCAGTCTGTCATTGCAGCAGTGGGCAGTCTTCACCCGGCCTCGTGTCAGAGTGGAGGTGCTATGTTGGTAATGACTACTGCAGCACATATGGCACATTGTAAGACTTGAGATTAGCAGACAGCTGAAGAAAACTTTTTCTATAAGTGGAAGATGTATGTGAAGTCTCTACTTAAATAAAATAGATTCATTTGTGTAAGTTTGTACCTACAGACCTACACAGCCACTATATGTAATTTGTAAATAACTGTACAGTTAAAGGATGTAAAGTGATTTGGAGACAATATATGAACTGAGAGTGGAAACTGAGCTGACAGCCTTCAGGATAGTGAGGCACTTCACCTACTCAGCCACCATACTGCCACATACTGTCACATACTCAGCCACCTTACTGCCACATACTGTCACATACTCAGCCACCGTACTGTCACATACTGCCACATACTGCCACATACTCAGCACCCTTCTTCCATATACTGGCCACATACTCAGCCACCATACTGCCACATACTGCCACATACTCAGCCACCTTACTGCCACATACTGCCACATACTCAGCCACCTTACTGCCACATACTGCCACATACTCAGCCACCTTACTGCCACATACTGCCACATACTCAGCCACCTTACTGCCACATACTGCCACATACTCAGCCACCTTACTGCCACATACTGCCACATACTCAGCCACCTTACTGCCACATACTGCCACATACTCAGCCACCTTACTGCCACATACTGCCACATACTCAGCCACCTTACTGCCACATACTGCCACATACTCAGCCACCTTACTGCCACATACTGCCACATACTCAGCCACCTTACTGCCACATACTGCCACATACTCAGCCACCTTACTGCCACATACTGCCACATACTCAGCCACCTTACTGCCACATACTGCCACATACTCAGCCAACATACTGCCACATACTGCCACATACTCAGCCAACATACTGCCACATACTGCCACATACTCAGCCAACATACTGCCACATACTGCCACATACTCAGCCAACATACTGCCACATACTCAGCCCCCTTACTGCCACATACTGTCACATACTCAGCCACCATACTACCACGTACTGCCACATACTTACCCACCATACTGCCACATACTGTCACATACTCAGCCACCATACTGTCCCAACTGGTACCACTAAAGCTGCTCCATGTAACTTTTCTGATGGGGGGGCCCACAACCAGCTTGTCTTCATGTTATTGCTTTCCCTGTTATGTTGGACAATATAGTATTAAATTTATCAATCTCTAGGAAGATAATCTGGTGAGTCCAGCTCACATTCCAGGTCAGATCTGTGGAGAGCCCACACACAATAAGGATGTGTTGCTTAGCAACAAAAACACAAATTGAAATTGAATAAATGCACTAGACAAGTTTTATGCTATACTGTGGAACATTCAAGGCAAAATATGTAGACAAGGAGGTAGAAGAACCACAGATGTACCTATAAGTACTTTGGCTATAACTTCTATTACATTACATGTGTCATAAGTTGTTTCACAACTTATATTGATTCAATTTTACACATTGTAATGCATTTCTGAAATCTTTTGAAGTAAAAGTCTGTGTGTCTTGTATGTTAATGGTCTGAATTCTTTCTCTTTCCATGTAGTTATACACTATCTACAAATAACCCAATATATGTTTTGTCATTTGAAGTCACAAGATTTGAACAGCTTGCAGTCGATTTGATAAAGGGGAATCTCCTTTATTATTTGGATGCAAATGGACTAAATCTGCTCAGTCGTGTTGCACGTCCAAACAGCCTTCCACCAGACCACCATTTGTTTGATCTATTCACTCTCGACACATCGCTCCTGTTTATGTGGCATCTTCTTCTGTATCTTTGGATCTAAATAGTAGGAACACAAAGACTCCAAACTGGGTCAAGTGCCCAGAAACTCGAGCGCTGATGCAAAAAACAACATTTGGTTTAAGTTGGACACATAGCGTTTCCTGGAGCCTGGATACCTGAGCAAACGTGGCCATGTTTAGACAGCTGCTTGATGGGACACAATACAATGAGGGTTTATAATCAGCCACTGCTAAAAGGGCCTCTCCATTGGCCTTCTCTTCTGATGCTCTGGATTTTTAAAAAGGGATTTAATGTTTTTTCTGACAATGGGGTAGGATCAAGCCTGTTCCAAAAGGCTACAAACAGAGTGCAGGCTGTTATGTGTAAAAATATTAATTTGCACAAGAAAAAAATTGCATTGTTGTGGAAATAATTCAAGCAGCTCGAGATGAGAGGTATAAAGAGAGGGGATGTTCATTTACCATTAGTGCAGGACCAGGGACATGAACACTGAGCACATTGTGGTATATTGTCCATTGAAGTCTTGCCATGCTTCCATTGTAGGGAGTATTAGTATATCCTCGGATGGCGTAGGTCAGATAGAGCTATTGGCAACAACATGTCAACAAGGACTGTGCTGGTCCTGGAGGGGTCTTTGGTGCAATATGCAATTTCCCCATCAAACATCAGTACTATCTGCATTGTGAGTAAATTGAAGTAGTATGTATTACTGCTCCTAGTGCTATAACAACTACTATTGCTGATACTGTTGTAGAATTATGTATTGACAACCAACTGCACTTATACTAAGAACTTATACTGTACGTAGTATCATCATCAGCAATTTCTTCTTCTTCTTCTGATTCTTCTTCTGATTCTTCTGATTCTTCTTCTGATTCTTCTTCTTAAGTGTTTAGAGGCCATGGCCCCATGGTGTAATAATACTTATATATTGTGGTAGTAGCAGTAAGTATTTTCTGTTATTTTTGCAGACAAAGTACCATCAACTGAACAGACTTTGTGTATTTACACTTGTTTCACAGCTACATCACACCATTAAACCTCCTGGAGCACTCTAAGCACTTTACATTAGCACACTCATTCACCGGTAGATGTGGGAAGCATGGGGGTTAAGTCGATGTCTTGCTCAAGAACACACAAGCAATAGCGGGGGATACAATAAACCACCATTTGTCCATTTGAGGCACTGTAACCTCTACTATAGATTGTTCTCACCTTAGCTCGTGCAGCCCACAGAAGCATGCCCCCAGCTCATTAGTGCTGTTTTTGTAACGATGATGAGTTGTGACATGTTGTGTTGCCTTGTGTGGATAAGCAAAGCAGCATGTGAATCGGCCTAACTAGGCTCCCTGCGGCTCAATTCAACCAGCACCAAAACTCAGCAAAAACTGGCTTTTCCTTTGTTCATTTTGTTGGTTTTCATCCTTTCATCCATCCAAAGATACAATAGAAAATCTTTCTTATTGTGGGCCCATAGAAAAGTTAAAAAAATTGTCCTAAATTTCTTGTTCTTGTGTAATATGTCCATATTCAATCATTCGAATAAACATATTTTGGTGGCATATAGGCAGTGGTGGAAGAAGTACTCCATTTTGTTACTCATACAGGGGTATAAGTATCACATGAACAAATCTACTTAAGTAAAAGTATTAAAGTATCCGTTTAAAAAAAATGTACTTAAAGAGTAAAAAGTAAAAGTATTTGCGCTGATTTTGAGATCTTATAAGGCTTCAAATGTAATGATTTTGTTCAATAGAAACAATTGAATGAGTCATATTTTTCTAGCTGTTTTATTTGTATACTTTTGTTTGCTCAAATTATGAATGTGTTAAAAATAAACCTCTTTGCATTTTCCGCAGGCCTCAACAATAGTCAATAGTGAAAAATACTTTTACTTTTCAGTCCTGGTCAAAATGTGGTGAAGTAGAAAGTTCAGATACCTGCTCTCAAATGTAGTGAAGTAAAAGTAAAAGATATCCACTTTAAAATGTACTGTAAGTAAAGTACAGATACCTAAAATGTATACTTAAGTACAGTACTTTACTACTTTTACTTTGTACTTTGTATACTGCATATAGGCAAAGTGGGTTCAGTGGGTTCATATTTGTGATGTATAAATAAGTCTCTTCATAGTGATATCTATAGTTAGCCCAATGAAGCCTATTGTTCAACTCTAATGTTTAGTAAAACAGAAAACTGAGAGGTAGGTAAAACAAATCAGCCATTGTGAATTTTCAGAAAGTTCAGGAGATGATTAAACAAACTTGGGAATTTTTTCTTTTTTCTTTCCCTGTATATTAGACTATATGAGATGCGGAGCTACAAATGGGAAGCAGTTAAAGGTAAGGTCAGATAATGAATAGTTTGTAAGCTACAGCCGGTGTCTACGCTCAAATATATGTGTACGGTACTTTCGTTCTCTGTATAGTAGCTGAGAAAGTTCCAATAGTTATTCAAAAGTCCTATCAGCAGATATTTGAAAACTGAAAATGTATGAGTCCTTGAAATGTCACGAGTGTGCTCTGTTCAAACACCTTGGACTCTCCATCTCTCCTCTTCAGACGTTCAGTATTCCATGTCTCTCCTCTCACCTCGTATAACCTCCCCCATACAACGCATTGATCTTCCTTCATTGCCTCTCATTGTGAGCAAAGTGAAGTTATTATTTCAGGATCATGGGATCAGCTCCAGTCACCTTACCAAAACTACATTTCACATTGGCAGAGGAGACGGCGGCGAGCAAAGGCGCTGTGTTTGTGCCGCGGACAGTCCCTATAGTTTACAGTGCACCTTCTTTGACGAATGCCTCTCTGTCAGATCGGTCTGGGATTGAGCTGTCAACATACAGACACATCCCCATTGGAGTGTTGTTTTTTTCCAAGATAATATTACCCTTCACAGCCTGGGAAATAATATGTGATTGTTGTTTGAAAAAGTGTCATTACTGTACAGATATCAAGGTTATGCATCTAACCTCAAATACATATCGATTTCAGGCCCAGTTGTCAATCAAGGTCACAATGAACATTTGCTCTCCAATGAGGTTCATCTGGTCTTTGGTTAATTCATTTTATGTTTTATCAAAAGACTATATATCCTACTGTTAAACCTTTCAATTTGCCATCGCCACCACCCTATTATGTAACAATAAGAGTCAATATAAGTACGATAACAAGTACCACAAATTACCCCTGTGAGCATCACTTTAACTCTCACTATAAGTCCCACTAACTACCAACACATGTACCTCTAACTACCACTGTATGTAATAGCACAAGTACCACTAAGTATCACTATGAGTATCAGTATATGTACCACTGTAACTACTACTGAAAGTACCAATACAAGTACCGCTAACTACTACTATAAGTATCACTCTATAACTATAAGTCCCACTATAAATACCAATACAAGTACCACTAACTGCCACTGTAAGTAATACCTTAAGTACCACTGAGTATCACTGTAAGTGTCAGTCTAAGTACCAGTCCAAGTACCACTCCAAGTTCACAGTAACTGAAAGTACAGTACGGAAAGTATCATTGTAAGTGTCTACTAACTTCCACCTTAATGACTGTTAAGTAACGGGCCTTATTTTAAAGAGCTACCGTTTATGTTTATGTTTATAGATTCTTTTTCAGACAAAGGTTTAGCTTGTTTTTCATACCTGCTCACCTTCCCCATGGACTATAAACCGGGACGAGGGGGCTTTTTTTCCTCTCGCACACCTGGGATACTGTCTTGAAGAAGTCGGACTGCAGATGTTGCTGTTGTCCTGTCTCCACTGGTAGGACGAAAACGCCAAAACCTGTTTAAATCAGATGACCGGACACGTCACAACAACATCACGTGACCGCTCTGAGGAAGACCGCTAGTGAGCAGCCGAAACTGTCTGAAAAACAAACTAAACCTTGATTTGAAAAAAGAATCTATTAAAATAAATGGATATTTGCTGTGTTCATTAGCTTAGCTCCACTCATACATCCTTACAGCCAAAGCTAGCTAACGCTCATTAAGAAAACACTATATACTATCTGCAAAGAGAGTTTTTCACTGTAGGACTAATAGGCACTCTGCGGTCCGGAAAGGGCACAAACACTAATAGCTAAGCCTGAACAAGCACAATGTTATCTTTTAAGTGGATGATGACTTCAGCTGTTCTGTGAGTTAAATGCATCCACTGCTAACTTTTAATTCAAGAGACAATGTTGCATAAGCCCTCGAAACGTACCCATACATATTTCATTAAATAAATTAAGTAAAATGGCCTTTGCAAAGAACCTGATTGGAAATAATGAATTGTCTTTTTAAATAATGTGTTGGCAATTATTGTGTTTTTTGAATTGCTGGGTTTCAGATGACATCACAACATTCTATAGGCCAATAATAGTTAATACAAATGGGGGCAGCTAAAATGAATATTGTTCAAATGCAGCATTTTGTTGTAATACAAGAAGTTAATTGTTCTAGTGACTATCTGGATCAACATTTGTAAATTTACCTTTGTTGTAATACAAGAAGTTAATTGTTCTAGTGACTCATAGAAATTATCTGGATCAACATTTGTAAATTTACCTTTTGGATATTTCATGGCAAAGTGCAATGTAATTAACAGGGAAAATTGGCTCTTGCCCCGCCACCTGCGATTATGACATCATCACATTTTAGAATCTGAAAACAACCAATTTCCTATTTTCTCTCTTTGCGTTGCTGGAGAGCTGTGTTGCAGTCGATTTCAAAACAGCTGTATTATCTCTCCGGTACCATTTATCTTTCCTGAAAGTAGTTCACATTATTTTGTTCTCAAAATAGTAAACAAAATAGACAATGTTTCGATGTTTTTATTAAAGCTAAATGTATTCTGTAGCTTGGGGGGTAAGTGTCAGTGTGTATGTGCAGAGTAAGGTTATACTGGGTGTTGACAGTCTGGCTTCAGGGTCAAACATTAAAGCCCCTTTGTTGAACATTGCAAACAATAAATACAAAATACAAGCGCCTTCTTACAGGTGTCTTATGGGTGAGAAATACTTTGATAAACAGTATTGCCAATGGCTTACCTTTCCACAGACCTGGCTTGTAATGCGCCCATAGAGACTTTGCTGCTTCATGTTTATTTATGAAAATAAACATTTATATTTATATCTA
>JACM01067140.1:0-12803 GCA_000787095.1 Periophthalmodon schlosseri | reverse complement strand
AAATAAATAATAATAATAATAAAAATATAAAAGGAGTAAATTTAAAATGTGTTTGATTTAAAATGTGTTTATGTAACTGGAATAGCAAAGTAACATTTTGTATTTCTGTAATCTGACAGAATAAAAATAATAATCAAATTCAAGTGTTTCTATGGCGATTATGCAGATGACATTGCACATCTTTAGAATGAGCGTCAACATGATATGATTGTCAGTGGCAAGCAGGGGAGTCGACAGTGGGGGACAAAGGGGTCCTGGGGTCTTAGGAGCCCAGAATGGAACCTCTTTCTATTAATTTATATTAAAGGGGGCCCCATGTGAGACTTCCTGCCCCGGGCCCCCAAATTTCTGTCGACGGCCCTGCTGGCAAGTAATGACATTTTCTTCTGTAAAAGCTTGAAAAGCTAAATGTGAAAAAGTCTACAACTCCGCTAAATATTTAGTCTGTACCTGACTCAAAAACAAGAAAATCAAGTCAACAGTAGAAAACCAGCACTTAAGTACATTTGAAAGTGAACACTTTTTACTTTACTTCAGTACATTTGAGAGCAGGTATCTGTACTTTCTACTCCACTACATTTTTTAACTAGACTGAAAAGTAAAAGTACTTCATCTTAACTAGACTGAAAAGTAAAAAGTACTTCATCATATAATTTGAGGGGTTATTTTTACCATGTTCGTGTTAACATCCTGACTAAAGTTTTTGAGTTCAAGTTTCAGCTTTGAGCAAACAAAAATAAATCCACAAAATTCATAAGAAAAATTAAGACATTGATTTGTATTGTTACTTTTGACCAAATATGTCTCATTTTTAATCAATATCACGACATAAACACTTTAACAAACTGACAACACTTGTGTAAAATACTTTTTACTCTTAAAGTGCATTTTTAAACACTAATACTAATACTAATACTAATACTTTTACTTAAGTAGATTTTTCATGTGATACTTTTTACCTCTGTATCTGTACTTTTAATTAAGTAACAAAACTAAGTACTTCATCCACCACTGCTTGATACAGAGTTTGGATCAGACACAGTCGTTTCTGAGTCTGTGTGTTCAGATTAATTGTTGTAGGCCGAGTTTAAATCAGGCCCCATCGTTAGCTAACTAGCTAGCCAAGCTCTTTCAGTTGAAGCAACAATGGAGAAACTACTTTTACTTTCCATTTTGCCGTAAAAATATAATTTGAGCAAAAAATGTCCTATATTTATCTGCCTCAATGCAAAATGGAGAAAGTAGTAAAAATAAAGAAAAAAAGAGAGGTTGTGTCCAAACCATAAACTGTATATATAAATGGACATAGCTAACCTGCTAGCTGCCACATTCCAAATAGGAAGTGATCATGGGCGTGCTTCCAACTCCATCGACTCTGACTCCAATTCACTTTCTATTGAAAAACTGTGGCCCCTCTCTCTGTAACTGCTGCTGTCAGACTCATTTTAGTATTAAAATGTTCGTATTAACCCGCTCTACATGATCCTGAGGTGTGTCCATAAATCAAGATATGAACATTAACAACAGACAAATCAGGTGCCTTCCTTCCCCGAGGTCGTTCCTGCTAGCATTAGCAACAGGTTTGATTGACAGTGTTGCTAAGCGCCCACTTCCTGCTAAACCAGTGGTTGCGGCTGGAAGAGACATTACCGTCAACAGCCTCACTCCTAATTGCTATGATACTCGTCTTTGGAATTCCAAATATGAAACTCTGCTCCAAATTGGCCCCTATAACTGCTCTAGCCTCAATGAGCTTCATTTGACTGGAGCCGAACGCTATGGATGATGTCACACTTCTTCTTTATACAGTCTATGGTCCAAACTTTTGACTGGTCGTGTATGTTGCAGTATTTTTTGCAGTAGACGAACGTGAATACAAGTACATACAAATGTCTGTCCTGTGTGACCCTGTATATTAATAATTGTGTTGATTCTCAGGTTATCGTCACGTGCACCTCCTCTCCAGAGATGGCACCGCGATCCCCCCGGCTTCAGTCTTTGTAAATGTTTCTATCTCAGAGCACACATGAACAAGACGAGCAGTGCATGGAAATATGTGTAGTTTTAATTATATTTAAGACTGAAAAATATATTGAATTTACATTTACAATTCCTTCGCTCTATCGCAACCTATTATTTTTTCTGTTTTAAGAATAGGCTAACTCTTTAAGGCAAGTGTTAGCATAGAAAGTGTATTCCCCAGTGTCCTGTGTGATATCAGATATTTATATTATTTATCCGATATAAAGGGAAAGAATGCTGCCATTAAATGTTTACAAAAATCCAAGTAATTTTTCACATTAAGATTCAAACTAACAATGAGTGAAATGATGTAAACTCAACTAGAAACACAAAGCTTTTTACATCTGAACAAAATCCAGAGACTAGTTTGGATTGACTTTGACTGTGACCTAACCAAGACTAAACCAGATCTAAACCAGGTTTAAACTAGGTCTAAACCAAGACTGAACCAGGACTAAAACAGGATTAAACCAGGTGTAAACCAGGACTAATCCAGATCTATACCAAAGCTAAACCAAGACTGAACCAGGACTAAAACAGGATTAAACCAGGTGTAAACCAGGACTAATCCAGATCTATACCAAAGCTAAACCAAGACTGAACCAGGACTAAAACAGGATTAAACCAGGTGTAAACCAGGACTAATCCAGATCTATACCAAAGCTAAACCAAGACTGAACTAGGTCTTAACCAGGACTAAACTAGATTTAAACCAAGACTGAACAAGGTTTAAACTAGGACTAACCCAAGACTGAACCGGGACTAAACCAGGTCTAAACCAGGTCTAAACCAGGTCTGAACCAGATCTGAACCAGATCTGAACCAGGACTTAAACCAGGCCTAAACAGGGTCTGAAGTCATGACTAAAATAGTTATTCTCATACCTAGATCTAGGATTAAACCAAGTCTATTCATGAGGTAACCAGAAATACAGAGATCTAAGCCTGGACCTAATTAACCCTAAACCAAGACTAAACCAGAACTAAACCAGGTTAAAACCAGTACTGGGCAAGGTTTAAGTTAGGACTAAACCAAGACTGAACCAGGTCTTAACCAGGACTAAACCAGGACTAAACCAAGACTAAATCAGGTCTAAACCAAGACTGAACCAGGCCTAAACCAGGACTAAACCAGGTTTAAACCAGGACTAAACCAGGTCTAATGTTGACCTAACCAGAATATACAGGACCTGGACCTAATTAACCCCAAACTGCTTCTAAACCAGGACTAAACCAGAACTAAACCAGGCCTAAACCAGGACTGAACAAGGTTTTAACTAGGATTAAACCAAGACTGAACCAGGTCTTTGAGCACTTGAAATGTCCACGACCAACTTTTATTGTCTTAATTCTTGCTTTTTCAATGTTCAAATGTCATATTAAAGTTGCACTATGTGAAATTTCTGGCATGTACGTATGTATGTATGTCTTTTTGTGTGTGGGCTTGCCTCTCCACAGATCTGACCCGTAACTTGGCTTAGTAGTGTCACATGCTACATAGTGCATGTAATTTAGCCAAAGAGACAGATATGGGGTCAAAAATCTATGCTGTATTTAAATAGATTAAATATATGCATTGTTATAATTGGCTCTGTGCACAGTAGCACCCGGAAACCTCACTGTTAGTGCCACTACTTCCTGTCCAATTTCATTTCTATGACGTTTTGGCAGAGTCACGCTAAAATGAATAAATATTTAAGGATCAGGCAGTGGACAGAGAGCTGCGGGTGCATGTTAAAAACTACTAAAATAAAATGAAACACTCTTCTGTGTTCAAAAAGGGAAATGTTTGTGTCTCAGTGCTAACGCTAATGCTAATTTTGGGGAATAATAAATATTTAAAAAATGCCAGAAACATGAGTATTCTACCTATAAAAATAATTGGGTCATGTTTATTTTAAATAAGTTGAATTTTAATAGGTTGTTTATTTTACGTGACTGTTAGCTTTGAGACGCATTGAGCTAGCTAGCATACTACTGTGCACAGAGCCTATTCTACAAAAAGTGATTTTAAACATGCAACCTTATGCCATGAATGCCTTGCCTGGATTGTACAGTGTTCAAATATTATCTCATGTTTTAAAAAGAGTGATAAGAAACAATGCTAGAGATGTTTTAGTTCTAAATCTCTTTTATTGATTACAAAAATATGATCAACATTGTAAATATCTGTATATAAAGTACTGTAATAAACCATTCATACAAACATACTGTGGTTTATGAGTGGGGGATATTGGGCACAGCTCAGTTTTTGTCCGCTGATCTGAAGGTTGGCGTTGCGATTCCAGCTCCCACAGATGAATACTGTCGTTGTGTCCTTGGGCAAGACACCCGCCTCGCTCCCATTCTGTGTACACTGGTGTATGAATGTGCGTGTGAGTGGTTCCTTGATGTAAAGTGCTTTGAGTGCCTTGAAGGTGGAAAAGAGCTATATAAAAGTGTGACCATTTACCATATCAAGAGCATATCCTTTGAATTAAAGGAACTGTATGTAAGCGTTTTATTTTAAATTCCATAAACATGATCTATCTGTGTCCCCAGATACGAGGTAAACATGTTCAAATCAAATATAGTTTTTACTGTATTCTTAATTACAAAAACACTGGACATGATGGACAAGTTATTCATGTTACAGTTGTGCTCGCAAGTTTACATACCCTGGCAGAATTTGTGATTTTTTTGGCCATTTTTCAGAGAATATGAATAACACAAAAACTTTTCTTTTATTCATGGTTAGTGGTTTGGTGAAGACATTTATTATCAAACAACTGTGTTTACTTTTTTAAAATCATAATGACAACAGAAACTACCCAAATGACCCCGATCAAAAGTTTACATACCCCTGTTCTCAATACCGTGTATTGCCTCTTTTAACATCAATGACAGCTTGAAGTCGTTTGTGGTAGTTGTGGATGAGGTTCTTGATTTTCTCAGATGGTAAAGCTGCCCATTCTTCAGGGCAAAAAGCCTCCAGTTCCTGTAAATTCTTTGGCTGACTAGCATGAACTGCATGTTTGAGAGTCCCCAGAGGTGGCTCAATAATATTGAGGTCAGAAGATTGAGATGGCCACTCCAGAACCTTCACTTTATTCTGCTGTAGCCAATGACAGGTCGACTTAGCCTTGTGTTTTCGATCATTGTCATGTTGGAACGTCCAAGTATGTCCCATGTGCAGCTTCCGGGCTGATGAGTGCAAATTCTCCTCCAGTATTTTCTGATAACATGCTGCATTCATCATTCAAGTTTCCTGTGCCTTTATAGCTCACACATCCCCATAACATCAGCGATCCACCTCCGTGTTTTACAGTAGGAATGGTGCACCTTTCATCATAGGCCTTGTTGGCCCCTCTCCGGATGTAATGTTTATGGTTGTGGCCAAAAAGTTCAATTTTGGTCTCATCATTCCAAATGACTGTGTTCCAGAAGGTTTTGAGGCTTGTCTCTGTGCTGTTTGGCATATTGTAAGCGGGATGCTTTGTGGCATTTCCATAATAATGGCTTTCTTCTGGCGACCATGCAGTCCATTTTCCTTCAAGCACCTCCTTATTGTGCATCTTGAAACAGCCACACCACTTTTTTCAGAGAGTTCTATATTTCCGCTGAAGTTATTTGTGGGTTTTTCTTTGCATCCCGAACAATTTTCCTGGCAGTTGTGGCTGACATTTTTGTTGGTCTACCTGACCTTGGTTTGGTTTCAACAGAATCCCTCATTTCCACTCCTTAATTAGTGTTTGAATACTGCTGATTGGCATTCTCAATTCGTTGGACATCTTTTTATAACCCTTTCCTGTTTTATACAGTTCAATTACCTTTTCCCGCAGATACTTTGACAATTCTTTTGCTTTCCCCATGACTCAGAATCCAGAAACATCAGTGTGGATGAAAGATTCAAGGGTCTGTCAGGAGCCCAGAAACTCACTGACCTTTTATACACACACACTGATTAAAAGCAAACAGATCACAGGTGAGGATGGTTACCTTTAGGAGCATTCAAACCCTTTTATACACACACACTGATTAAAAGCAAACAGATCACAGGTGAGGATGGTTACCTTTAGGAGCCATTCAAACCTGTTTGTGTCAACTTTTGTGCATGTTATCAGGCCAACATCACCAGGGTATGTAAACTTTTGATCAGGGTCATTTGGGTAGTTTCTGTTGTCATTATGTTTAAAAAAAAAAAAAAAGTAAACACAGTTGTTTGATGATAAATGTCTTCACCCAACCACTAACCCTGAGTAAGAGAAAAGTTTTTGTGTTATCATTCATATTCTCTGAAAAATGGCCAAAAAAATCACAAATTCTGCCAGGGTATGTAAACTTATGAGCACAGCTGTATAATTTGGTGTTTTGGTTCAAGGCGATTATCCAATCAGAAAGCAGAACGAGCCTCACGTGACACTCTCATTTGGGTTGCCAGTTCCAATGCCGAAATCCAATTGGTTTAACCCAAAAGGCCTCTCTCTGATCTGAATGGTCACTACCTAAACCCCAGCACCTGCAGCCAATCAGAAATGTCCCCAGGGACTTAGGGGCCCAGAATTGGAACCTCTACCTATTCATTTATATTACGGGGGGCCCATGTGAGCCTTCCTGCCCCGGGCCCCCAAATTTCTGTCGATGGGCCTTTTCAGAAACAGTTCAAAATATCAAGATATTAATTTTTGTCAACATCACCCACTCCTACATGTACAGGTATATCACTTTTGCTCTGTAGCACCCTCTAGTGCCTCTTTTATGGTCAAACCTCCTATCTCTCCATCCCTCTCCACTCCCTCCTCCACTGTTACTCCTGGGTGATGTTTCTTTAAATGCCGCACCACTTGGAACCTCTGCTTGGCCCTGTACGAACAAACCCGACAGTAAAATGGCGTCTGCTTGGTGTGGGACAGGAAGTGATGTCGTAACCCGGCGGGCCATTTGAAACTTTTCTGACAGAGGCCACATGAGAAGGGCCGAGCGTCGCTGTGCTGCTGCTGGTGAGATTTGAGAATGAAGTTAGTTTTGAAGGATTTGCCGCACTTTTCGCAGATGAACGGCCGATCGGAGTTGTGTTGGGTGTCGCGGTGAGAGCGGAGGGCGTCGGCGCGGTTTGAGCGGTAGTCACAGTCCACACAGGCAAAACGCTTCTCTCCTGGAATCACACACAAAAGGTTCATTTTTGAATTTTTACAGCTAAAATGTGCAGATATTATGATGGTTTCTTCCTTTATTTATTATCACTGCTGTGCTAATCAACATATTTACACCATAATCCTAGTTTTTTGGTTCTTCTGGATTTAGTGGCACAGTTTACTCGTGTGCTTAGTCAGGTGACTGTGTGTTTGGCCATGTGACTCACCTGTGTGCTTGGTCAAGTGACGTGTGTTTGGTCATATGACTTACTTGTGTGCGTGTTCATGTGACTGTGTGCATGGTCATGTGTCTCACCAGAGGGCTTGATCATGTGATTGTGTGTTTGGTCATGTGACTCACCTGTGTGCTTGGTCATGTGACACTTGAGCTGCGTGGCCCATTTACACTTGTATCCACACTCAGGACACAGGTACTTCCTCTCCTCCTGATGCACTCGCATGTGCTGCTGCAAACACAAGGAAATACTAAACTTTAGTCTGTCTGTTCTACATGTGAAGAGATAAGACAGGGCCAAGGCCCAAGTACCATCCAACTAGACTACGGTCTATATGTACCATCATAACCTCAATGACAAACATGTTGTCATAAGACCTGGAGCCTGAATAACTGTGACCAAACAGTCAAATCGATGTGAGATTCAACCTCTTGAATGATTCACTGCATTGACCAGTGACCGCCAGTCTGTGGCCCTGCGCTTTGTAAATTGGGTTTGTCGTTCTGTCGTTGTGTCCTTAGGCAAGACGCTTCTCTCACATAGTTTGAATATGGTGTGTGACTGCTGATGGTGGTCGCAGGGGCCGATGGGGCAGATTGACAGCCTCAGCTCCGTCAGCCTGTCCCAAGGCAGCTGTAACTACAGTGTGGAGTGAATGAATAATGACTACTGTGTAATGATAACTGTAAGTGTAAGATATTATTATTATTATTATTATTAAATGTTTTAATGCGTGGCCAACAATTTAAAAAACAAACTTTGGTCTAGATCATTTTGTTCACCATTTAAATCTGACTTGAGTTCCTTATGTACTTGATTTCATTCTTACCTTGAGCCTGGAGGGTTCAGTGCACGTGTAGCTGCACTCTTCACATCTGTATGGCCGGTCTCCTGTGTGGGTCCTGATGTGCCATGTGATTTTCTGTTTATTTCTGCTCGAGTATTCGCAGTGAGTGCATCTGTACAGCCGCTTCCCTCCGTGGCGCCTCAAATGCTGCTCCAAAACCACCTGGAACTTACAGGTGAACTCGCACTGACAGCACTTAAGCAACTCTGCGTCGTCCAGTGTGTTTTCATGCTCTTCTGACAGATGTTGAACAAGTATTTTTTTAGTTTTGGTGGTGAATGGACACTGTGGGCATGTATGGTTAGCTTTTGAGTGTTTAGCTGTCGTTATCTCCTTTAAAACGGTCTCTTTTGCTAATTTATGCTTGCTCACTTGGTGTGTTTTCAATTCAACAATGCTACCACATGTATATTCGCATTGCTTGCATGTAAAACTCCCCATATGGACACGTTTGCAATGTTTGGTAAGCGAGATTTGCGAGCTAAACTTTGCGTCGCATTTTTGGCATGTGAATTTCATATCTCCTGAATGGCATCGTATATTATGACGTTTAATATCGTCTCGGGAAAAACTAGAAAAATCGCAAATTGTGCAAAAATGGGTCGGATTTTTATCATGAAGTCGCGATTTGTGTTTTTGTAATTTGCTCAAAGATCCAAATGTTTTATCACAAGTTTCACAGGTATGACGGCCGATACGGGTATGTATAGATTCATGTTCTTCTAATCTGTATTTTCGCTTTGTGGTAAATGTACAAAATCGGCACTGAAATGTATTTTTGGCATTATGTTTGGCTGCTACGTGTTGTAAAAAGCGTTGTTTCAAATTGCAAGCTATAACTTTACTTTCTACTTTCTTATGAACAAGAACTTTATGCTGATTTAAGGATAACATAGATTTTGTGACAAATTCACAAACGCTACAATTAAAACCTTTTACGCTAGCAGTTTTTGCATGTCTTTCCACTTTACTATTCTCACTAATTTCCTCAAGATCTTCAAACCAATTTTTTTCCCCTATTTTGAGAGATTTTTGCTTGCTAGGCTTTGCTACACAATTTGCAATGTGTCGTTCAATTGTTACAAGCCTTATTGCTGAAAAACCACATTGTATACATTCAAATTTACCGTTAACTTTAGCATAAAGACAATCTTTATCATCTGTTACAGTATTTGTAGTTTTAGCTTGTGAACACTGGCTGGCTCCATTTTGAATTGTTTTACTAAATCCATCAGAATTAGCAGAATTATTAACCGATTGGGATTCATTCCCATTTTGCAAATTAAAATTACAATCTAAATTTCTGGTTTCAACGTTGCTAGGAACCTCACCTACTTCTTTGTCAATCACTTTGCTAATTTGTAAGCTAGCATCACTGGCAGCCATTTTTTTTTCATGGTTTTGGCTTGAAATGCATTTATTTTTGCAGTGATTGTCCAAATTTTGTCTTAGCTTGAATTCTGCACCACAATCTTGACAGTGTAACTTTTTTCTATTAATTTTGCCAGATTTTTGCGTTGGTAACATCAGCAGCTCCACATGGCCATCCAAAACCATAGCATTAGCTTGAATCTCTTCTAATTCTTTGAAATCTTTTACTATAATTTCATTTTGTAACTTTGAGCAATGACTTTCAACGCTTTCTTCAATTTCTTCAAACTCCTCAGTTTGATTTGGTTTGACTAAATCATTTTGTTCACCATCTAAACTAGCATCTCCTTCCTCTTCTGAGCTAAAACTAGTTGCTAAACTTGCATTTTTGTTATAATTTTCCGCTACATCTGTTAAATTCTGACTATTTTCTTGCAGGGTGGAAGTTTGCTCCTCAGTGCTTGGTACCGTAGTTAAAACAAGCGTGCAATATTCTTCACTTGGGCTCTCAAAATTATCATTATTTGCTACTTCTTGCGATATAACATTCAAGTCGCTAGCCACGTCAACTTTAGCATTTGTTTCGCTAGCATCTACGACGCTAACTTTTGCAGCATTCGCGTCTATGCATTGCATAGACGTCGCATTATTGTAAAAAGCATCAAAATTTCCAGTCATATTTTTCTCTTTTTCTTTCAAAGCGTAATTTTGCAGCCACGCCTTGTCTCCTGGAACGTATCCATGGGTTTTCCGTTTATGCAGAAACAAGCTAGTGCTGCTAAATGACGTGTAGCCACATAGCGCGCATTGGAACTGCTTAGACTTGGTATGTTTGCAGTTCTCGTGGTTTTTGAGGGCTTGGCGATAGGAGGTGGTGTAAGAGCAGAACTTGCATTTGTAAACGGCAGCTGGTTGGTCATTTTTGGAGTGTTTTGAAATCATGTGTTGACTTAGTTCATATTTGCGTTTGCAGGAATAAGCGCAGATTTCACAGATGAGAGATTTTTGTTGGTGCCGGAGTTTGTGGCTGTTGAGTTGGTCCATTCGGTGACTGCGATAACTGCACTGGTCACATTCGTATCTGCGAAACAAAAATGGAAAATATCAGTGATGTGATGTTTGTGAACGAATCGGCTCTTTTGAACAGTTCCTTAACGTGAGCGGTTGAAGCTGGATTTAATTTTTTAATAGAACCGAATCTTTTACTTTCAGTTTTTTTTTTGCATTTTTATCCTGATTAATGCTGAACCAACACAAGAATCAAAACAGAAGCAGAGCAGGTGACACGAGTGAGAGATTTGAGCACAAAAAACATATTTGGGATTATAATACCAGTTGTTAACAAAATAAAATAAATAAACTAATAATAATAATAATAATTAGTTATAGTTATTATTATTGTTATTATTATTATAGTGCAATGTTTCATTTGAATTTTCTTCATTCCAAAGGATAAAATCACTCCCACTCTCAGTTTGAACCAGTTTAAACACATCTGAGCCTTGGTCGTTTCTGTCTGTGATTAGTTTGTAGATAAAATGAGTTCTCACTTTGGCTTCTGTCATATAAATAAATAGTAAAAGAGCCAGTCCTTTGAACAGCTCTTTGACGAGAACGGATCTAAAGGATTTGGATCTCACAAAGGAGCCGAAAGTCCCATCACTAGAAAATATGGATTAGATTTATATAGAGAGATGGACAAAATAGTGATAAATAGAAACATTTGACTGGTAGTGTATGTATCCATATAGCCTTTATTTAATGACACATAATTTTATTGCAAAAAACACTGCATTCTTAAATAATTATAAATGTGCACGCTGTCATCAACCCCAAGATATCACGATACGTCATCAACGGGGATGTCACGATATAAAACCATGCGCAAACAACAGCTACTTTTCTTTTACTTGAGACAGGGCTCTACTTTGACAGTGTTTAAATCCAGGCTTCAAACGGTTCTGTTTAGCTGTGCATATGACTGAAAGGTTTTTATTCTGCACTCTTCTCTTTTAATGTTCATTTTATGATGATTATTTATGTTTTGATTTGTTGTATTGTGATTTTAATTCAATGCTTCTTATTCTGTAAAGCACTTTGAATTACTTTGTGTACGAATTGTGCTATATAAATAAATCTGCCTTGCCTTGCTTACTTCTGTTATCTCCCATGTTACAGTATGTGTCCTGGTTTACGAAATCAAACCTTCTGAAAGATAAAGTCAAGGTGGAAGGTGGAAAAGCGCTATATCAAACTGTGACCATGTGAGCATTTAGACTAAATTATCTGACGACCAGATGAACCTCACTGGCCTATTTATTAACCTAATTATTTCTAATCACAAAACCATATTAAAAGAACAATTGAAATCTGTCAACTGGACAAAAAGTTGTAGGAGTGAAGGTGTTTCGCTGTTCATCCAAGCCGCTTCTTCAGTTCTGGTCAGTTCTGGTGGACACTGCCTTATATCTATCTGAAGGAAGGAGCTAACTACACTGAAACTAACACACCTGTTATTTACATATAAGGCAGTGTCCAATCTGACCCGAACTGAAGAAGCAGCTTGGATGAGCAGCGAAATGTCTCACTCTTACAACTTTTGTCCAGTTGACAGATCTGAATTGTTCTTTTACTATGGATCATACCTGGGCGACTGAGGGATTACACAGACACAAAACCATATGTTATCCCTGGTGTGTTGTGGCGCTCTAGTGTAGTATTTCTTGTACCTGAGGTCTCCATTGTGCTTCCTCATGTGCACAGTGAGGTAGTGCTTCCACTTGGTGACGTATCCACACTCAGAGCACATGTGGTTCTTACTGTGGCCGTGACGGAGCATGTGTCTGGACAGGTACGACTGGTCTCTGCACCGGAACTCACACACGCTGCATTTGTGACCCTTCTCACCTAAAAATAAAATTAATAAATAAAAGCTCAATTTAACCTTTGAATGCAGATATTTACACCAAAAGTAATGATTTATTTCTGTTATGTAGTGTTGAATTAGAATAGAACTTGAATACAAGAGGGACCTAACATCTAAACTCCGCCCACAACCACATTTCAAATAGAGCTGCTAAACTGGGCGGGGTCTGGAGGACTAAAGGGGAGAGTGAGGGGAGAGGAGGAGCGGAGTCTGGAGGACTAAAGGGGAGAGTGAGGGGGGAGGATGGGCAAGATCTGAAGGAGTAAAGAGGAGAGTGAGGGGGGAGGA
>JACM01041709.1:0-13844 GCA_000787095.1 Periophthalmodon schlosseri | reverse complement strand
TTTATGAGATTAATGTGTTTGCACATTATTTGTTAAAATAAACCAACTAAACTAAAACTAAACTACATGGTGACACATGTACTATCACAAGAAAAATATCCCGATAAACGATACTATTACTACTTTAAAAAACTACTTTATGCCACTGACAATAACCCTAAAGCAGGAAAATGGCAGAAAAAAACACGAGCTGCAATATATAAATAGAAAACAGTAGTTAATTCAAGTAACATGTATTGATACTTTGCAGCTGATCATTAGCATTGGACTATTCTGTCTGAAGCTTTGTTACTCAAGTTAGACTTTATTGAGCTTTACTTTAACACCATCTGAGCATTAAGAGCTGACTTAGCAGGAACTACAACAGGTGAGCTGATTTGTGCTGTTATGCAAGTCTTTCACACATAAAATTGCGGTCACAAGCTAGCTAGCATTAACTAACAGTTTTTCAGTGATTCACTCCCCCCCTTTTTTGTTGAAAATCAAACTAAACCGGACCATGAATGCTCATATTGATCACAGGACATTTGCTGTTTAAATCCATTTTGCATTTTTTCTAGAGTTTTTATACAATCTAAAAACTTATCAGGCTGGGTTTGCTAATGTGTGCATTGTGTCACCATGGTAACTGCTGAACATTCCACAATAGGCATACATGTTAAACACCCCCAGCGTGATGTCACTGCAAAGTATTGATGGTTTTCAGATTCTAGAATGTGATTTTGTCATTTTGTCATACTCTCAGATGGGGCTGCATTTTAACCATATTAATTTTAGCTGCACCCGTCTGTATTAAATATTATTGGCCTATAGAATGTGATGTCATTTGAAACCCAGAAATAAATTAGAAGGGACCGGGTTTGACTCCCAGCCCTTTCTGTGTTGAGTTTGCATGTTTACCCTGTGTCTGGGTGCACTTCCTCAACTGTGGTTTCCTTCATCAACCCAAAACATGCACTATAGGTCAAACCCTCCAGCAGCATTGAAGGATGGGTCAAATGCAGAGGAGAAATTTCCTACCAGGACAATAAAGTGTACCTTAACCTTAATTATCTGACCATTTACAATACTAATGCACAAATATCGGCCTAATATTATAGACAAAATCCCCAGTGAAAGAAAAGGTGCACAAAGTATTGAGCCTAAAAAATATTGTTCATCTATCATCGAACAATAAGTTGACAGTAATTATGGTGACAAGCTACATTCAGGCTACAGCTTTTCCATGTTCAGGTTTAGAACATGAGACAGCTGTTGTGTGGAGAGCATGTTCAGCATTTACTTTACATGACTGAATTATGAATCACATCTAAACTGGGCGTACATGCATGTAAAAGCCTCACATGTTTGAACTGTAAACTCTTTGTACACACTTTGTACCCAGCAGCCTTGTAAACAGGAGGTGAGCCCAGGCCGCACAGATAGACGGACGGTTGCAGTTAAAGAGGAGTGGAGCGTAAAGCAGGTCTGATGCGCCGGGCTTTGGAGAGGCTTTGTCTGGAGTAAACACAGAGGCTGGAGCTCTGGGCTTTTCTCTCCCAATTAGGCAGAGTGTGGTGTGGGCAACAGACGCGACAATCAGCTGCAGTCTGCTCCAGCAAAGAGCCAGCACGGAGCTAGATAAGAGGCAGAGGGGGGCACAGCAGCAGACAAGTCTGGTCCAGGTCATCCACTAACATCTCAACAGGTTTACTTGAATTGTAGACTGTTGAGTGGTCACATCCACTGACCCACAGGTTGGCGGTACGATTCTAGCTTCCACAGATGAATGCCGCTGTTGCGTCTTTGGGCAAGACACTTAACCCACCTCACCCCAGTGTCTGCATACACTGGTGTATGGATGTGTGTGTGAATGGGTGAGTGGTTCTTTGATGTAAAGCACTTTGAGGGCGTTAAAGGTGGAAAAGCGCTGTATAAAAATGTGACCATTTACCATTTAGACTGTGCTGTTCTGCTGTTGGAGGGGGATCATGTCTGAGGTTCCAAAACCAGAGATCGACCAATATAGGTTTTTTTCATGGCCAATGCTTACTGTTTAGAATCCAAAGCAACCAATAAGCTCTGCTGATAATTTGGGGCCAATTTTGGTATATTATTTTTATTTACTACAAACTATTTGCACTTTTTTAGCACATATCAGCAGATATCGGCCCAATATTTCGGCCAACCAATATATCACCAACCAATATATCTGTCCATCTCTATTCAAAACTATTGGTAAATACGCAGCTCTCTCCATACTTTCTACCATATTGTATCTGGTCACTAAATAAATGTTTATGCCACGACAATCTTCTATAAATCTGATCTATTTATGATCATGAATGAGTCTGTGTTTTGTCAGGACAGTGTATGTTAATGAATCATAATTCATAAACTTATGCACTTGTACAACACTGGAGGCAAGGTGGGTGAAGTGTTTTGCCTGAGGACACAATGGGAGTACACTGTGGTCTGAGGTTAGAAGCACTGACTTTCTGGTTGGTGAGTGTTCTCCTTCTTATATGGCTGTGCAATTCATTGAATTTTAATCAAGAATTGTAATCAAAATTGGGTTGTGTCATCCACAGCCAATCCTCTGTCAATAAAAGCATGTGGACCAGAATTCCTTATGTTCAGGGAATTGAATTCACAACATTTTATTAGTTTTTATCCCGCAAAATAAAACTGAATTGAAAATCATGATCGATCACTTCCTACACTGGGGGTTAAGAAATGAGGAGGATAACTGCTGCTCCTTCACATCAGTAATTCTGCTTACAGATTATTCAACTCAATTCTAGATGGAATGCAACAGTAGGAAAAACATAAAAATCCTGACTCATCCACGTGTCTATGGAGCACTTCGACAATGTCCGTCTATGGTGAGCCCTGACAGAGGCTGAGGCTACTCCTGTCACTGTGGTTATGTCAGCTGCTGTTAGCACATATGATTGGAGCAGATTTTTCACACTACATGAGCTTTATATAGACATACATGACAACAACATGTATATGCTGGATGCACGTCACATTAAAACACATATTCCCTCAGCCCAATGCCGACCCAGAGGGCAGAGAGGATGGACGCTTGATGACCTCACTTAAAAGGGACTCATAAAGCTTATATAATGTATTATTTAAAATTATTTTACACATTGGACTTGATATTTACTGTTGACAAAGAATGCTGCAATGAAAAATACACTGCCTGGCCAAAAAAAAAAAATCGGCAAAAAAAAAAAAAAAAAGGTCACACACTCTAATATTTCGTTGGACCACCTTTAGCTTTGATTACGACATTCGCTGTGGCATTGTTTCGATAAGCTTCTGCAATGTCACAAGATTTATTTCCATCCAGTGTTGCATTCATTTTTCACCAAGATCTTGCATTGATGATGGTAGAGTCTGACCACTGTGCAAAGCCTTCTCCAGCACATCCCAAAGATTCTCAATGGGGTTAAGGTCTGGACTCTGTGGTGGCCAATCCATGTGTGAAAATGATGCCTCATGCTCCTGAACCACTCTTTCACAATTTGAGCCCGATGAATCCTGGCATTGTCATCTTGGAATATGCCCGTGCCATCAGGGAAGAAAAGATCCATTGATGGAATAACCTGGTCATTCAGTATATTCAGGTAGTCAGCTGACCTCATTCTTTGAGCACATACTGTTGCTGAACCTAGAGTAATTATCCAATAGGAGGCTCGTACCTATTTGTTTAGTTAAATCCAGGTGGCGACTTTTTTTTGGCCAGGCAGTGTACATCGGGGAAACTAAACAACCACTACACAAGTGACTATATCAACACAGAGTCTGGCGTTCATTCTGCCATCCACCTCCATCTTAAAACCACAAATCACTCATTTGAAGACAGTGAGGTTTAAAGAACTGGTTTGTAAGGGGAGTACAGGAAGAAAGCCTCTCTGAACAGGAATGGTGGACTCCGATATAATCTACCAGCTGTTTACAGAAGCATTTTGAACCTGTGGACAAAGACCACAATAAGCCAATCAAATGCTAATCACGTACTTAACAATGCCACAGGTGAGACAGCCAACACACAATAAAGACATAACAACCCATAATGATGTTAGGAAGTAAACAAGGGCAGGTCAGTTTCACTCTAAAACTCCTCCCTTTAGGGCTGGACTTAGTAAACTCAGGTTAGGATAACGCCCAGTGCTTCAAGCCAGTTCCATCAAATGTAAAATGGCTTCTGGATGGGAGCTGAAACACAAAAAGAGTCCAGATGACCACCACTGAGGCTGTCTATGTTGACAAATTGATTTGATAATCTGCCTTATGACCAATGCTTGGATTATTAAGTGCAGAAATATCAACTTATATTGATACAGTTTGGCCTGCATTTCTATGCTCTGTTCAGGGGCAGGTCTCTGCTATGTGAGTAACCCAAACATAACTCATGTTTGCATGAAAAATAAGATAAAAAATAAAATACTTTGTAATCATAAAGCCGATCTCAGTAATTGACAAAAAAAACATTTCAAACATTCATTGGGTTTGGCTGAGGGGATATGCATTGTGCACTGGAAATGTAACATTTTTGATCTTGTCCCGAGTGTCTTGCATCAATAGGAAATAGCTGTTGCTAACATGCGCTTTGTTTTGCTAACATGTCGGCTCAACGTACAAGTCACATCAGTCGAATTGGTTTATCGGTGGTTAATCACAAGAGCAAGTTAGCGTTTAGTGAGAAATTATTATTTTCTGTTTGTATCTGCTTTTGCCGTCTTGTTTTTGCCCAAGTCTGTGTTCTGCACGTGTAGTCATGCCTTAGCTAAAGCGATCCAAGCTAAAACAAGCCAGACCACAAATGGGCCGGTATGTTTCACTTTAGACTAGGGTTGTCAAAAGTATCAAAATCATACTAATCGATACTAAAGCTAGTACAAAACTAAATACTCATTTGAGCAGGTATCAATACTAAAAAAGTCACAGGACAGAAATTAATCTTTCCTGAATAGCTTTAGAATGATCTTGAGATGCATCAGAACAAGGATAAGACACATAGACTAGTATACGGCCATGGACCACTATGGAACCTATCTGGACGACTGAGGGATTACACAGACATAAGACCATATGGAAATAGAAAACCATTTACACAATTTAATGTTGAAAATCACATTCTATTGTCTAAAGAAGAGTGTTTTTTTTATTGTCATGGTATCGGAATCGGCATTGAGTATCCAGTCTATTCCTTAATATCAAAATTGAGAAACTTTTGACAACACTACTTTAAACTCCAAAGCGACCAATGGAAACAAGGATTAACAGTTTCTTTTATTTTTAATCAGCTCTTTTTGCAGCCTTTGCAAACTATATTTAGACAGTATATTCTCTATTCTAATTTAGCGGATCTAGTTTGCAGAACTATTGCTTCACTGAACCACAAACCTAAATAATATATTAAAATGAAGGTAATTTATCTGAGGCCTCATGTTTCTCTGTGGAAAACAAGCTTTTTCGGAAGGAATGTTTAAGTGTGGAAAGGATAAATGAGCTGATGATAATGGTGAATCTATTAGACATGGCTGCTATCTAAAACCAGAGTCATCCACTTCATTTTGGCCCAATTTGTCTATGCTGTAATTTAACACGGCTGTATTACTTCCCAAACTGAGACTATTGAATTGCGTTTGATGAGGTGGATTTGTGTCCAGAGGGAACGTTCTCCTCAGTAATGGATCTGTTCTTAATCTGGTGCGATGAGCTTCATTTAGCCTCAGCCTGCTGTACTCACTCTGGGCTCTGCTTCATCAAAGTTTCAGTGGGTCAATAGAGGCTGGTCAGGGCAGCGGCTCTGACCAGGACTGACCCAGAGCTCAGGAGACTGACACTGGGCAGGAGCGGGAGGCCTGGGGAGGAGTAGGGACCTATACATACATACATACATATACATACAAAAATCAGGCTCATCACTATTATTTGGCTCATAATTAAAATCACAATAAGTTCAAACAATTAAATACTACCTATAGAGAGTATAGACCTATCATAATGTCAGTCATTTTTGTGGCGCTTGCTTTAAAAACCTAGGTAGAATAGACTCTAGGTTTTAATGGGCAGAAATGAGTGCTCATATCATTCCGAGAGTGTGCCCTGTTGATCATAAAAATGGCACATGATCAAATGTTTATCCCTGTCTAGAACTATAATGTCACATGTTCCAACTACCCCCCTCCTGCTGAGGTGTGGGCTCAGAACACAGCAGGTTCCATTGTCCAAAGTTGTACATAGTACATGCTACTGTACATGTACTGCACCCCTGAAACCATCATTTATTATTACAATGTAGTCAGTACAAGAACTGACTATGAACTGCTGTATTGTAATAATAAATGATGGGTTGTATAAAAGAAAATACAAGTGTTAGTAAATATACTTGAGTAAATACAGACATTTTATCACATTAAAAACTGCATGTTTGGAACAGAAATGGAGAACATAGTTATACAGAGTTATATATAGATCAGAGTTTTGTCAGAGACATATTCAAACAAATGCAGATATACAATGGTCTGATGTAAGAACTGAGAAGGGAGACACTGCTAATGCAGAACAATGTGGAAAACACGTACCACTTCACGTCCATATTTTGGCAACTCTCCTCTGAGCTCTGATCATCTGTAAATATATCAGCACTTCCACAGAGGGCTGGATTCAAAAGGATAGATCTATGCTCAAATTTAAAACTCCATTTTAATACTAAGGAAAAAGTTCAACAAATTATAATACAACATAAATAATATAAATATATTTTTATACAATAGTGTACAATGTAATTGTAATACCATGATGTGGTCTTTAAGTGCATATGAGCATATGCCAGGATTTCATTTATTATTTATTATTATTATTATTTATTGGTTTGGTGGGATAGTAGCTGTGGTTAATATTTATCATAGTTTTACATCAGTTAAGTGTCAGTTCATGGGTAAAAAAGCTCAGAAGAAAAGTACAATAATACAGGAAGTAGCATTGAGTTCTAAAATGGAATCTTTCTACCTTCTACTATCCAAAATGCAGGGACGCATTTTTCTGCAATTTAACATAATAAAGGTGTTTATTATGTTTATTATGTTTTATTTTTATTAGTCTAGTCATAATTATTGTGTGATTTTGGCCCTTGTTAACATTATGGTTGCTAGGTAACAGATATGGAATTACCTCAGTTTTTGACAGTAGATTTAGTATGGGTTAAGGCTGGTTTATAGTCCAGCATCAAATCAACACAGATGCCCACACAATTCACTGATGAAGCTTGCGGTGTTTATTGTGCCGTGTACGTGCTGTGTACCTGCACCAGAAAGTTACTACGTGTCGAATATTTGCCGAACGCAAGGGCTGTGATTAATCCACAAGACTACACAAACAACAGGCAAGTCACGATAATTACTATATCGATCTATCGTTCAATACATGATAGATGGAACAATAATTTTTAGACATCAATATTTATCGCGGGTACTTTTTCTTTGTACTACTGGGAAGCTTTTGTTATTTTTCAGTACTATGATAATATTAGAGCTGTAAAGGATAAACGAAATGACCTCCAAGACTTAGAAATAACTACTAAAGTGTTTCATTCTGTCATTTATCTATTTATTGCAGTTAATGCTGCAATAACTATAATGTACATCTAGATTTTAGATAATCCTTTAGAGTCATTATGTTAGAGGCATAAATTAGTTTCATTATTATCGATTATTGTTTATATGTCTTTCAGCAATATATCACACTTCAAAATTTTTTATAGTGTCAGGCCTAACGGGCAACTGATTAAAACCAGCTTGGAACATCAAATTTGGCACAGAAAAAATGTTATTAATTTGGATTCCCACAATGCACGTGGACCCTGATTAGCTCCACAGGAGCTCGTATGGTTCAGGTCTTTGTCAGGACGTCAGCGGGACTATAAACCATCTTTTAGTGTTATGTCTCTGTATCTCTGGCCCCCCTTCCCTCAACACGAGAGCTCTAGTGTCTGTGTCTCGAGGCAGGGTGGAGCCTCTTACCGTGTGCTGACAGTCTTCATGGACGTGCTGCAGGAGCTGCCTCTCAAAGCTCTCCACACACGGCACCAGGGACAGGCTCAGGCCGCTCAGGGTCAGGAGCAGAGAGGGCAGGAGGTGGGGCTTCAGCAGCACGCCCCCTACAGACCACAGTACACAGCATTATAGTCCCAATGTTACAGCAACAGAGCATAAAGGTAATACATGTGGCCATATTACTGATTGTGCATCTAACCCCGGTACAGATATATTGTATAAGCAGCTCAAAACAAGTTCACTGTAAACGGTCAACATCTAATTATGAGTATAAGCAGCTCAAAACAAGTTCACTGTAAACGGTCAACATCTGCTAATGTTTTATTGTCCGATAATGGTAAACGGTCACATTTTTATATAGTGCTTTTGTATGTTCAAGGCACTAAAAGCACTTTACATCAAAGAACTACACACCCATCCATGCACACATTCATACACCAGTGTACATAGACACTGGGGGTGAGGTGGGTTAACAACAGTATTCATCTGTGGGGTCTGGAATCGCACCACCAACCTGTGTGCCAGTGAATCTGACCACTCCACCAATGGTGTTTATGTAGAGAGTGGGACTCGAACTGTCAACCTTCAGATCAGTGGACAAACACTCAACTGGCTACTGTCGCAGGAAGTGCACATCAGCATACTAGTTATTGTTAGCTTTACCGACTCTGCAAAACTCCGCATTGGCTTCTGAGAATTGTGAAAAGTGTTTATAAACTCATCACGGTGAATAATTTGGATATTCTGAATGCATAAGGTAAGTGAGGACCGCTGCAAACTGTTTAAAAATGAACCAGTTCTGTTTTTCACAGTACCTTAAAGTGGGACTAAACACGAAATCAACTTTATTTGCTACAACGCTATTTACATGGTGTTTTAATAGCACAGTCTACTGCTCCTAGTCATTTTGTGCAAATTAGGTAAGCCTGCTTGCCTGGAATCCAGAATAAACACTTCTCCAATACTTGTGAGTCTGGTTACCGGTGAATCTCTTCTAGTTCAGATAAGCGTGGGTGACAAATGTTGAGCAGACTGATATCTCTCTGCACTGCCCTGATCACAGCCAATTTCTGATTACAAATACCTGACTGCAGGGGCGGAGTTTGAAGTGTGGATACATGTTAAACCAATCACACTGTTCTTAATCCTCCTGCATGCCTTGTATATTTCAAAACCTGTTGGATAGTGGTACCCCACTACTGAACAATATCTTGCACAAATGACTGATAACTTTAAGTAAAATTTTGTAAGTTTATTTTTATTTAATTTATGACTATTAGTTTTAATGTTAGAAGAGAGTAGTTCAAGAGTATTACCTAATACCTGCACCTACTTTTACTCTTAAAAACTTGAAAAACAGAACTAGTTCATTTTAAACGGTTTGCAGTGTTATTCCTCAATGACCTTATGCATTCTGAGTATCGTAATTATTCACCACAATTTGTTAATTTAAGTGTTTTTCATAACTCTCAGAGCAGAGTTTTCTCATTACAGTAATGCTAACAACAGCTAGTATGCTAACACCACACTTCCTGATTCTAGAACAATACAATGTTCTATAATTTGATACACAACGGTCTCATGTTAGCCTCAAGAGCTGCTTATACAATATAACTATACTGGGGCAAGACATATTACTAAAATACAGTCACATTGCTCAAAATTGCTCAAATACAACCTCTTTAAGTACTGGTATGTAAAAAAATGAACAATATCCAGTCATAGAATAGATAGTAGAGTGCGAGCAGAGTTACCTGAGGAGGGCTCCACCAGGCCAGGGACACCCTCGTCCCCACACAGGAGCACGTTTTCTGGGAGCAGATGCAGAGCTGGGGCCAGAGCCAAGTGGCTCCTCACACTACAGTCCAGATGGGCCCCGTCCACGGCCTTCAGAACACTGCTGTCTGAAATACAAAGCAAACGTCATTCTCAAGATCACCACCTCTGAAAACATGAGGCAGTGATGACAGTTTGTGCATAAAAATGTTCTTCTGCAAAGAAATGTATGATTAAATAGATTCTTCTTAAAGTCTCAGAGCTCCCTCGTGGGCCAAATTAGACCCCCTGGAGGGCCAAGTTTAGCCTGCAGGCCCCACTTTGGACACCCCTGCTCTAAGTAGTGTTGTCACAATACTAAAATTTCAAACTCAATTTCGATATTAAGAAACAGACACACTACTCAGTACTGACTCTGATACCAAGGTGATAATAAAAAACAAGACAAACTTTAGATAATAGAATGTAGTTTTCAACATGAAATCGAAGTACTTTCTTTTATATTAACATATGGTCTTATATCTGTGTAATCCTTCAGTGTCCAGTAGGTTTCATAGTGGTCCATGGGCGTATACTAGTCTATGTGTCTTATACTTGTGCAGATCATTCTAAAGCTATTCAGGAAAGGTTCATTTCTCTCCAGTAAATGTGACTATTTTAGTATTGATACCTGCTCAAATGAGTATCTAGTTTTGATAGTAGTTTTAGTATCGATTAGTATCTGATTTCTGATATTTTGACCCTAATATCGAGATATGAGAATTAATAACAGAGTAATCAGGTGCCTTCTTTACCCAAGGTCACTTCCGCTAGCGTTAGCAACAGGTTAGCCACTATAACTGCTAGTCTTCTACATACTTATATACAATCGACAGTTGTCAAAAGTATTGAAAATCAGATACTAATCGATACTAAAACTAGTATCAATAGTAGATACTGATTGGAGCGAGTATCAATACTAAAAAGTCACATTCACAGGACAGAAATTAATAGCTTTAGAATGATCTTGAGTTGTATCAGTAGAAGTATAAGATCATATAGACTAGTATACATCCATTGACCACCATGGAACCTAGCTGGATGACTGAAGGATTACACAGATAGAATACCGCATGGTAATATAAAAGAAAGTACTATGATTTAATGATAAAAATCACATTCTATTGTCTAAATAAAGAGTGTTTTTTATGGTCACCGTGGTACTGAAATCAGTATTGAGTCTATAGAATTGAGTCTACTATCGAAATCGAGTTTGAAATTTTAGTATTAAAATTATTAATTAAAGTATTAATTTTAGTATTAGTTTGAAATTTTAGTATTAGTAACAGTAATACAGTCTATAAACAAGACTAAGCCAGGTCCAAAACAGGTCTACTCTACACCAAAACTAACTTGGTTGTAACCAGGATTAAAGCAGATTGAACACACAATTAAAGCTAAATTAGTAGTAAAACAAGACCCAACAGGACAATATCAAATAAATAAAATAAATAAATATGACTAACCAAGGCCTTAAAGCAGACCTATCGATTTTCAGAGGTTTTAACCATGTTAGAGTTGTTTCCCCTTCTCATTTACCCCCTCGAAGTTGTATTTGGAGTGATGTGTGCATGTTTGAGCAATCTTTAATTGCTTATTTTCAAGAAGGCATATTGCGGCCCAACTCTCGTTATCACCACCACCGGCATACGCCCACTGCTCTGTACTTACTTCATTCTCCAATTTTATTTTCTTAATCGGTGATACACGTAGACTTCGGCGGCACCGCGTAGTTATTGTGGTACAAATAGAAAAAAAATCCTATCACTAGTGTGATGTGCAGCTATCCATAGGAGGACATATATTATAACTATATAGGAGACACAAGCTCAATATGTCTTCTTTAAGCATGACAAAACCACTACACTTGATAAAACAAAGAAGAACTACAGAGGAATACATGCAGCACATTTTGAGCACCACACTGCATTACATTCAAAATATGTCCCTAACTCCCAACAGCACATTACATATTTGAATTATATAACAGCAGAAATGACAGAAGCCGACTGCTAGCATCATGGGTTAGCGTCAGAGCGGATTAGCCCCGTTCAGACTGTGAGTCGGCTGACAGCATAGCACCGCTGCACTGTGGATGTGTCACATGACTGAAGAGGTCTACAGCACTTAGGCCCTGTTTACACAGCAATACTTCACTTAGAATATGTCTCCACTCAAGTTGTTTTTACTCAGAGGTGGTAGAACAGCCAAACATTTTACTCAAGTAAGAGTAACGTTACTTCAAAATAATATTACTCAAGTAGAAGTACAACAAAGTGGTCCAAGAAAATACTCAAGTAAGAGTAACTTAAAGAGTAACTGTCGGAACATTTATAATTTAAAGTTATGTAAATGGAAGAACAAAAAATCTAATAAGTCACAAAATCTGGTATTTTCAAAGGATTGACACAAAAAGAAGACAAACTAAATCATATCTGAAAGAGTGGTGCAAGAAACACAAATGTTCAAATCATTTCATATTGTCAACATAAAGCTTTTGTCACTTGTAGACTCACTCACAGTAGGAAGAGGAACCAAAACTTTTACACAAGTAAGAGTACTGTATACTTAAAAAAAAATAATAATAATAATACTCAAGTAGGAGTAAAAGTATGCTGCTAGAAAAGTACTCTGAAAAGTACAATTTCTTTAAAAAGTTACTCAAGTAAATGTAACTAGTACTACCCACCTGTGCTTTAACTACAACTGCATGCGTATATTAGCATGCTGGTCACAATGCTACATGGTGGCTTTGATGTTTTGTTTTGGGGTTTTTTTTAAATGAGTAACGCTTATTGCTGTCAGCAAAGGGCAAAGTAATACAAATCACAGATCACAGATCACTTAACAATAGACTATTTTAAAGGGGTATTAACTGCTAACACGTAACATATTTAGATCACCATGTTACCATTTGTTTTGAAAATGCTTCCCCCTCCTCTTGCTCACTCCCCCTTCAGAGCGCTATCAAAGCATAATCAGCATGCATCCTGCTAATGAAATTACCATACATCGCATCAGGTTTGTGAAGTTGTAGTGTATTGTTTTGTATCATATTTATGGAAAATGGCCATGAGAAAGCATGGGTGACGTAGGCTTGTGGGTCTGAGTCTTAAACAAAGTCATACTGCTAACTGTAAGTAGGGTTTGAATAGTGCCCGGGAGAGATTGTCCAGTGTTTATGATGAGGGAAAAACGTTATAACATGGTAGAAAGCAAGGCCGATTTAGCAAGATACCCCCTCTTTAAGTTTCAGTGTGACAAAAAGCATGTTTAGGAGTCAATAAAGGGTTACATACTGTGCTTTTCTCAGGTATTTTGTATTAAACTAAAACATATGTGGTACAGTGCTTTACATTTTGTCCACACTATAATATTGATCTAAAAACATTGACTTCAAAACTGTAGAACACAAGATGGTAAACTAATCCAAGAATCTTATGTATTTCAGAACATATTTGTAGAGGTCTAAACTACAGGACTAGCAGCATTCACACAGAACAAGACCCCATGGAGACACAGGGAGGGCATCTGACACACAGGGACATTTCAGAACATGTTTGTAGAGGTCTAAACTACAAGGTTAGCAGCATTCACACAGACCTCATGGAGACACAAAGACATTTGGTTGTTCATTGAGGAATTATATTACCTAAATAAATGATGAATAATAAAACTAAATGGTAAATGTGGTTGCAATAAATGTAGAAATACAAGAAACAGCCTCCTCTCTCTCTCTCCCACATCACCAGTGATGCCAAACAAGAGCTGAGCAGTTTGCTGTGAATTGGAACCAGGCAGTTGTTGACCACAGAGCCAATTATTTAGGTAACAGAGCGTACTCACACAGAATCAAATGTCCCTGAGTTTCTATGGGGTCTTATTCTGTGTAAAAGCTGCTAACCCTGTAGTTCAGACCTTTACAATCATCATTCATAGTTAAGGTTTTTGAAATGTAGCTATACACAAGAGGGT
>JACM01076847.1:0-24450 GCA_000787095.1 Periophthalmodon schlosseri | reverse complement strand
GAATTTCTATGCATTTTAATACAAAACCCACTGGTGTCGGTATCTTATCGATATCGCGACGCTTGCCACTAGTGTTGTCATGATACTAAAATATTAAACTCGATTTCAATACTAAAACTGGATACTCAATACTGATCACGGTACCACAATGATAATAAAACCACTGGTATTATCATTTGGTCTTATATCTGTGTAATCCCTCATCATGTGTGTTTACTAGTTTAAGTGAGCGTATACTTATATACACTATGGTCTGATACAACTCAAGATCATTCTAAAACAATTCAGTTCATTTCTGTCCTGTGATGAATGTAACTTTTTTTAGTATTGATACTTGGTCAAATAAGCGTCTTGATACTCAGTATCTTGATATTAGTTTTAAATCGATTAGTATCTGATTTTTGATACTTTTGAGAACCCTACTGTACCAATCTCTTCAACTCCATGTTCTAAACTGTCTTCTCCTTCTATGTGGGTCTGTTTTAATACTTTATTGTTTTTTTGTTTGTCTGGAAGTGCATATTCTGCTTTCTTGTTGTAAATTTCATGACGGTTAAATTTGAGCTGCCACATTTTCCTAAATTTAGCATCATCAAAATGCTTTAAGTGCATCCTAAACAGTAGCCAACCATTCAGTACAGTAGCAATGATACATCAATACAAAATAATGAAATTTTTAGATCAGTTCTAGCTGGAGTCAAGTATAATAAAGTAATAGGTAGGTATCAGTATCAGAATGATATTGCAATACTAGCCATATTATTAGGAAACAGGAAACATTTTACATCTTTTTTCAACTTCTTCTCTACTACAAAACTACTACCTCAAAAGTATCAAAAATCAGATGCTAATCAATACTAAAAATGGTATAGAAACTAGATAATCATGTGAACAAGTATCAATACTAAAAAAGTCATATAAACAGGAGAAAAATGAACCTTTCCTGAATAGCTTTAGAAGGATTTTGAGCTGTATCAGAACAAATATAAGACCACATAGACTAGTATACGCCCATGGACTAATTATGAAATGTTAGTATGGTGACAACACTACTAAGGCCTACGTTACAGTCCTGTTCCCAATCTCCTCAAATCCATTTATGCTCCATAATGTCATCCCTTACTGCGTGGGCCAGCTTTAGCTAACCCGGGGCTGTTCACATGAGTCACCTGTCCTGGTAGTCCCTTCTATGCTCCAGTACAATCCACTCTGTGCTGCCCTGTCTATTTCTGCAGAGGAAAACCACATTTGTCACTGTCTCGCGAAGACTCTCTCCTATCGCTGTAGCTTCTTGTTCGAGTCGTGTTCAACAGCTAGTAGTTACAAAGCTAGGCGCAGGCTTGTGGCACCATTTTGCTAATCATTTATATAGGATTTGACTGGTTTAAACGGCCCATACCAGATTTTTCCCCATGCATTTGAGCAAAAGTTGTATTGCCTCAGTATAGATATATTGTAAAACCAGTTCTTGAGGTCTAAATAAGTGCTCTGTGTGCTGGGTTTTATTGTCAGATAATCAGGAAGTGTGTGTTAGCATGCTAGTTGTTTTTAGCTTTACTATGAAGGCATACTCCGCTCTGGTCTCTAAGAGTTGTGAAAAGCGCTTATAAACTCATCGAGGTGAATAATTAGGATGCGCAGATTGCATAAGGTGAGTGAGGAATAACTTTGGACCACTGCAATCCTTTCAAGTGACATTATGTAACTTTTCTGTTGAAGGGAACGCCATCTCTCCAAGGAGATGTTATTGCTTTGCCTGGAATGTTACACAGTATGGCATTTAACTTATCCAACCCCATGGAGACAAGCAGGTGACGTCACCATACCAAGTTATACAGATCAGATCTGTGGAGATGCTTTGCCAAATTTAAGACCTCACTAGAAATTTGACCTTGAACTAATAGAGTTGCTTCATGGAGACAATCGACTTTTATGAGCTTTTAATTATAACAGTTCATCATCATTAACTTCCTCTGAGTTTTATTTCGATTGTTAAACAATTTTTCAAGCTTTCAAAACAGGATTCAACAGTGTCACTTTGGCATTGTTCCCAAACTGAAACCTTGCATATAAAAATGTACATGTGTCGGTACATGTAAATGTGCCAGTGTTAGCGATGCAGGCACATTTTCATCATCATCTTCATCGGCAGACCGAAAACAGGACTTAACAGGCACAAAACATTCAGCCCATACACATGACAGAGACAATAAAGATCAATGACATACAAAATGTCGTCATATTAGTAAAATGAGAACATGCTAAAAGCACACACAGCACACAGATTAGAGACAATAGACAAAAATCGCCATCTCTCAAGAGACATTTCTTAAGATATTAAAACACATATAGTCCAGGTCATGCTCACATGTCTGATTGTCCAGAAGCCACTTTTTCACAGATCTACTAAAGCTATGGATGGAGGCCATGTTTCTTAGTTCCGTGGGGACCAGATTTCAGAAGTGTCATGCAACAGAAAAGGCCAGTTGTCCAGAGGAACTCTTTCTAAATGGGATTTCACTGTCTCCTCTGCTCGATGCTCAAGTGTTTGTGTTTAAATTTAACTGTTTGAACTCTTTTCATGGGGATGGAGCAAGACCATGGAGGGTTTTATAGACCACAATAATGTCTGAACAGATAAAAATGTTCCCAATTTCAAAAATTATATTTGCTCAGGATTTTACAGTGATTATATGAGTTTGATTTTGATCTAGTCTATTCTACTTTCTAGACCCCGCTACATCTGTGGGTGTGACTGGCTCCATCCTCTGCCAATCAGAAAAAAAAAGCTTATTGGCAGTTTATTTTTTATATTTCCCCAAAAACCTATAGAAAAGTGATTCAGTCAATTATGAAATGAGGCTATTATGTACCTGGCATGTACCTGTATGTTATACAGTCCAGTACAGATGGTCCTCAGAATCAGAATGCGTTCAGTGTCATTGCACAAACTGCACAACTGCAAATTTAAAGGTCCCATATTACGCACAATTGACTCATGTGAGCTTTTAGTCATGTTGGAATATTGTTACCTCCTCAAAAACATACCTGGAGTTGTGTTTCATTTCATTCACACATATTTGAATAATCATTTGTTATTAGCCTGTCTAATCTCCAAAGCTCAAAATGCTCTGTTCCACCTTGTGATGTCATGAAGCAATAGTTTTCAAGTTAACATCTATCTTTTATCTTTTGTTTAATAGAGATTGGCAATTCCAGGGCTGAAAATAAGTTCGGAGTTTGCCCGAACCATGTGTATGAAATTTAAAAATACAGTTGAGTATTATTATAACAGAGTGTCTTTCATTTGAGAGAAGAACTATGCAGGAATAATATGCAGATCTTGTGTGCTAAACATGTGTGAATGAAACAAATCAACATTATAATATCAATAAGAAAAATAGCATAATACAATGTTTCACTGAACTACAATTTAACAAATAAAAAAACATCTTAGTACCCTCCATGTTTTCTCATTGGAGTGAAATTTCTCCTTTCAAAATCAGTTGCGGAAGCAAAGACAGAAGAAATGGAGGGGGAGGGGCAGGTCTACGAAGGGCCAAACTCAAGGTGTCGAGTCTCTTCACATCTGATTATCTCCCAATCAAATCAATGGCCCTCCTTCACTCAAGAGAGTAGTCTATTGTTCCAAGTGAGGAGGCAGAGACATGTTTAGAATGCAATAACAAGGGGACTGTTTTTAAATTAAATGGCTACACAAATTTAAAGAGAGTAAAAAAGTACATTAAAGTAGTAGTAGACAAGAAAAATGTGAATGCCGAATATTTGGTATTCACTTTTTTTTTTTCTTTACTACAACTAGTACTACTAAATACTGCTTCTACTGCTACTGCAAAATACTACTACTAGTAGTAATATTAGTAGTAGAAATAGTAGCTATGGTAGTCAATAACGGTATGCAAACACTAATAAGTTTTAGTATCTATGTAGTAGTATAGTAGACAGGAAAAATAGAATACCAACACTAGTACATTTTTTTTTTTTTTTTTTGCAGTAGTAGTATCATTAGTAGTGCAAAACTGAAAGTATAACTGCGTCATCACCAGTATAACAATAATGACAGCACTGTTACTCCTCTTTAACCCATTTGTCAGCGCACTACACGCTAATTTGATTTCAATATTTTGAAATTACACTAATGTACAAAGCGTGATTTTATTCTTGTGCCAAGATAGTGGAGTGACAGGGTGATGTGGACAATGTGGTGATAGTAGTTAGAAGTGAATACCAATGCAAGTAAAGATTTGAGTATCTATGTGGTAGTAGTTGTTATTGTAGCAGTAGTTGTAATAGTGGTAATAGGCTAATCATAATAGCTGATAATCATTTTACTAACCTAATTTTAGTAGTAGTAGTAGATGTGGACAATTGCAGTAATAGTAGTTAGTAGAACACGTGAATACCAACACTAGTAAAGTTTGTATCTACATAGTAGTAGTTGCTATTGTAGTTGAAGTAGCAGTAAAAGGTTAATCATGTGGTGGTAGAAGTGGTAGTGGTAGTGGTAGTTGTAGTAGTAGTAGTAGCAGCAGTAGTAGTCGTAATAATAGTAGTAGTCAAATCATAGAAACTGTAATACTGGAAGACATTTGACAAGGCAGTTTTTTAGTAGCTTGAGAAGTCATTGTTCTAGAAGTAGCAAGTAGTAGTAGAAGTAATAGTAGTAGGAGTGAAAAACTATATAAAAAACTATATAGTATAACTGAGCCATCTCCAGTATAGCGATTATAATGAGCAAAAGCAGTGCTACTCCACATTAATCCGTACGTCAGTGCGCTACAAGCTAATTAGCCACAACATTTTGATCTCAATATTTTGAAATGACACTAATGTGATTTCCGCGTGGGTACAAAGTGTGATTTCATTCTTGTGCCGAGGTGTTGGAGTGACAGGCCAATGTGGAGTTTCTAAATTTGAGCTTTAGACACAGCTGGCTACAATAACGCTGATTACGCAGCGCTAGCAGTATGGAAACAAAGCTAATGTAATCACCGCTACGTCGTACTCATTACAACTATAGAGAAAGAAATTAGCAAGGTTTTGTTTTAGGTTAGCAGTGTTAGATTAAGCTAGCAAAATGTGACACTTGTAAATCAGCGTTAGCAACTCAACTATGCTGCAAAATAAAGGGTAAATTTGCAATGGTCTAAACAATTTGCAGTGGTCTAAATTTATTCCTAACCTACCTAATGTAATCTGATAATTATTCCAAATGACTTTTACCATGATGGTAAAATTAGCAACAATTAGCATGCTAGCAGTACACTTCCTGATTATTGGACAGTAAAACACTTTATAATTGGATGCAGATAAGATACTTAGTCAATAGATCTGTACTGGGCAAGATATTTTGCGCAAATACATGTCAGATATCGGGTACAGAGTTTTTAAATGAACCATGAAAGAAATGTGTTCACTAAAACTGCATTAAAGGAACTGTATGTAAGATTTTGATAAATATGATCTATCTGTGTCACCAGATACAAGATACACATGTTAAATTATTGCTTTTACTCAGAACAGCTGTAATGCTGATTTATTTTTAATTACAAAAACAATGGACATGGTGGCCAAGTTCTTTGTGTTATAATTTGGTGTTTTGGAATCTCAAGGTGATTATCCAATCAGAAACAGAATTGAGCCTCACATGAGTCTCTCATTTGGGTTGCCAGTTTCAATGCTAAAATCCAGTTGGTTTAAACTTAAAAGGACTCTCTCTGACCCCTCACTACATAAACCCCAGCACCTGCAGCCAATCATGAATCAGGGCTAGTGCAGCCTCTGCAGCTCAGTGAATGAATTCTGGAGGTTCTAAGCAGACATGGCCTGTCCATATACTGAGAATGAAAAAAAAAAAATGTATGTGTCCTCTATATGCTCAAACTCAGATATGATTTTTTTTGTTTTTAATTATAAGAGCCCAGACTACATACTACAGCTTTAAGTTATGAATGACCCTAGTCAAGCTCAACTGTTCCTTGCTTTGAATATTAAAAAAAAACAAACCAAATATATGGAATTGAGAAATTGTGAAAGCTTAAAATTATAAACTAGAACTTACATTTGGTCCCACCCCACCATATGTCAGTATAGCCAGGCATTATTAGCCATATCATCGCCTTACACTGCTATAGCTGATACTGTTGAAAGGATGATACATTAGGCGTTATTGTGCAGCCTGACAATACAAGTGCATGAATTGAATGGGTCTTTATGGGGAGCTGCTGGCTGGAGACGTCTGGGCCCTATTCTTTATTACTTCCAAGAACGCTTACCCTGCACATCCCCGCTGCCTGCCTGCCCGGAAACCCTGCTTATGGTTTTCACATCCGCTTTCCCAGATGCTCACTCAATGGATTAAGCAATCACCGGAGGAGGTGCAGTGTCTCTTTAAATTCCAGATAGCATAATCCATTTCGGTTTATTTATGTATTTATTTTTGTTATAAAACAGTGTTATTTTTCTTAAGTTACAATTCCTATGGACTAACCACAATACAATATGCAGTTTATGTAATAGTGTTGGTAAAGTGGGATTTGTGTTGGAACTGAAAGTAAGTTCAAGGTGCACTATGCAATTTTTTGTAGTAGAGGGTATGCCATCAGCTTATCTCCATGGAGATGCTATTGCTTTTCCTAGAATGTTACATAGTACAGCATTAAATGCAGCCTATACTTCATTTAGTGTTTTCATCTCAGATTAGAGCTAGATACATATATGTGTGTGGCTACATATGTTGTAATCAAATATTTTAAAGGCCTTGTACCAATTTTTTTTCCTTGCATTTGACCAAAATTTGTCTTGCCCCAGTACAGATATATTGCATAAGCAGCTCTTGACTTCAAAATAAGTCCGGGTAATGTCTGCTTTTAATTAGAAAACCTTTTTGGTGTCCGATAATCAGGAAGTGCGCATTAGCATGCTAGTCACTTTTACCTTTACCGCCTCCGGAAAACTTCGATCCACTCCACTCCCCTCTGTTGTAAAAAGCGCTGATAAACTCATCACGGTGAATAATTAGGACGCTCAGAATGCATAAGGCAAGTGAGAAACAGCTTTAGACCACTGCAAACTGTTTAAAATGAACTAGATCTGTTTCCATGTTTTATAGACAGTAAAAATTGGATACAGCCCCTTTAATACAAGACAAGAGATTGTGTGATTTGGTCACTTTTTACTTAGCAACTCTTAACCCGTAGTTGCTCTTAGCCTTGCAGTTGTTCAGCCCGCACACATGCACCATATGTAAAATCCGGCAGCTGTTGTTGTGTTGTTGTCTCTTTGCCACAGTCAGCTCTATTCTCCATTGTCCTGTGCCTGGCTTTATCTGCTGCTCCCAATGTGTCAGCGCTCTGTCGCTCTTTCCTCTGCACCTCCTCTCCCACTCTTTCTCTCTCACTCCATCAACCTCTCTCCATCTCTCTCTCTCTTTTAATTCTCTCTTGTTTTCTTCCTTTCTCACTTCCCTTCATATCTTTCTATATCATCAGTCTTTCTATCAACCTATTTCTCTTCCTTCCTTCTCTCTCCCCCTCTTCTCTCATCCCCTTTTCTCTCTTCTCTTTTCTCTCCAGCTATCTCTCTCTTTTAATTCTCTCTCCTCTCTCACTTCCCTTCATATCTTTTTCTGTCATCTCTCTATCAACCCCCTCTCTTCCTCTCTCTCTGTCCCTCTCTCTCTTCTCTCACCCCTTCTTTATTTTTCTCTCTCCTCTTCTCTCTCCCTTCCCCTCTGTCTCTTTTAATTCTCTCTCCCGTTTCCCTCCTCAATCTGTTTGCTTCATATCTTTCTCTATCGTCTCGCTATCAACCCCCTCTCTTCCTCTCTCTCTATCCCTCTCTCCCCTCAGCTCTCACCCCCTTCTTTCCTTTTCTGTCTCCTCCTCTTTGTCGCTCTCTCTTTCTCTCTCTCTTTCTCCCTCTCCAAATTCCAAATGACCACTTCCCCAGATCTGTAGTGAATGGTCTTTTGAGGACATCTTTCTAATGCACTGGGAGTCATTGAATGGATTTGACCAGAATCCTAATGTCCCTTTCTCATTTGCATGGTCCTGACTCAGGCCTGTCACTCTCTCCATCTGTCCACACCAGCGCTAACTCCTCATTCACTTTTTAATAACATCTCTGTGCCTGCAGCATTTTGTTCTATCACCCCACATGTTTTTGTCCCTCTTGGCTTCCCGTTTTTAGCTCTTCTACTCCCACATTCCCCACCGCTGTTAAGACTGACTTTTGGTGTCACTGTGATATTGTGGGTATCATCACGTGGGTCCATTCAGATAGTGAAGGACAAAGAGGGCTCTGTAATGGGTAAACATGGATTAAAATTATTTAAAGGACATATCTTTTTTTAGCTTTTGACCATGTTATATTGTTGTCTCCTCATCAGAAACATACCTGGAGTTGTATTGTGTGGATTGTTTCATTAATCCACTCAAAAATGTTCTGTTCACATTTTGCCTGGATTGTTGTGTCACAGACAAAACTTCAGATATTTCCTGTACAGTTTTTAAGACCATAAACCATCACCAGACTCTTTCTTTGGTCAAACTGTCAACTGTTGACAACTAACGCATGGCTCTATTAGTGTAGCATTCGCAGGGCCTAATCCATTAATTTACTTGATTGTTCATTCCCGTCGCTGACAGCAGAGGGACGTGTGGTTGATAAAGTGTGTTTTCCAAATGCAGACATTATTTTAAGTTAGAAAATGTGAAATACTTATCCCAAGGTGACCAAAAGCATGTTTAAAAGAGATTTTAAGCAACAAGAATGAATATTTGTTTTGTAAAGGGAATTTTGATTTAATTTGGCTTTACATAATCAATTTAAAATAGCAGAAATACTTAATAATGTTAAGATGGCACAGTTTGTACAGCAGAGCAGTGAATACAGTTAATACAGCTTAGTACAAGGATCCAAAATTATTTGTGGAACTTATTTTTAGATGGAAAAACTTTGTTGATCCATAAGAAAGTAGTTGGTGAGAGTAGTAGACACACTTTATAAAACAATTCTTAATAAAATAAAAGACATACTACATAAAAAAACAAAAAACAAAAAAACAAAAACTAAATAAAAGACATACTTAAAAATAATGAATACTTACGTACTTTCTAATTTTTAAGTAAATCAAAGTTACACACCATACTCATACATACATACAAGGTAATGATAATTGTTTTGCATTTTTAAAACATTACAATTTTCGAAACCTGATTTTTACAGCCTTAAAAAAAACTAACAGAACTAGTTCAATCAGTTCAACAGTTTGCTGTGGTCCCTCATTTACCTTATGCATTCCAAGCATCCTAATTATTCACCATGATGAGTTTTTAAGCACTATTCACAACTTTTTGAGATCAGAGTTTTGCAGTCATGGTAATGCTAACAACTAGCATGTAAAAATGAACTTCCTGATTCTCTGCCTAAGGTCATTATGAATTAAGTCTTCGTTCATGCTTTCTAAAGCTAATTAAGGTGTAGTTGGTAGCTGATTCCCCACAGGTTGTCTTGGGACACTTTCTTTTGTCCTTGTCCAAAATGTGTCTCTCCCTATTTCCCATTATGAATGATCTTTATTACCATACAGCGACATTTGGTTGATGTCCTTTTAATTATGTAGATTGAACGGTTTTGGGTTTGAGATAAGTACGGTATGGCGGGTCAGGTGAGGCTAGCACGAAAACGGCTATTCACTCACTACTAACTGCTAACCGCTAACCTTTTCATCTGCACTTAAATGTAAATGCTAGCTAAAGGCGAGTAAGCTTACATATATCACTGCCATTTAGGCTCCTATTCACTGAGTTTTCAGAAGGGATAAGAATTATTTTCAGCTGAAAGTAAATACCGGTATATTTTCAACTGAAAGTGAATACAAAGCTAAAGCTTCAAATATTACAATAGAAAATGTATACAATTTATATTCAAATCTGCAATTTGAATATAAATTGTCATGATTTCAGACAGAGGATAATGCTGGTAGCGGAAATTGAACCATCAACTTTTTAAAATATATTTTTATATAGCACTATTCCACCTTCAAGGCACTCAAAGTGATTTACATGTATGAACCACTCACCCATTCACACACATTCATAAACCAGTGTACGAAGACACTGGGGCGAGGTGGGTTAAGTGTCTTGTCAGGACACAAGGACATTCATGTGTCAGAGCTGGAATATCGTGTCAACCTGTGGATCAGTGGGTCTGACCGCTCAGCCACTGATGTTTATGTCCAGAGCAGGATTCAAACCAGCAACCTTCGGATCAGTGGACAAACACTAATAATATAATGCACAAATAATGCATGTGATGTATGTAGCACTTTTTGGACACTGGAAGCTACTTTACATTGTGGTCATTCACTTTTCACACTATACCAACATCTTCTCCGACCACCACCCATCACTAATTCATCCACCACATTCAAATGAAGGGAACGTCTGCAAAGTGTCTTGCCCAAGCACGCAGCAATAGTATGTAGTGGTCATAGCTGGGATTGAACTGAGTTTATAATCTGTGCTATACATGGGCCATGTATAGCACAGATTATAAACTCCCAAAGTTCTGCTACAATTTTCTTTCGGACACATCAACTGTTTAACTATTGTTCTCAAAACTTCCTTGACCACTTGCTAAAACTACCACAACCTCTATTAGCATATTACGCAAGCTAGCATAAAATCCAAAACAATGGAGGAAGCATACTTTTTTTAACCAAGCCCACAACACAAGGCCTTAAATGCATTTGTGCCACGGGCAGATGAAGAAGTCATTTTGGATTTGCCTGAAAGTGGCTAAAAAAGAAAGCACGAGATTAGCCACGGGGCAATTACAGAGTTGGCTAAACCCCGCTAACTGGAACAAATACAGAGGAGGCGCGCAAGCTGTGTTAGCATGTATTAGGGCGGCCATTTTGAGAGAAAGGTAATTAAAAATGGGAAGGAATAGATTGGGGAAATGCGTGAGTGGTAGACATGCTGTTATGGGAGCAGAGAAGATGGGTTAGAAGGTAATGATAATGAAACAAAAATATGCTTATTGTTTTGGTGAATGATTAGATATTTCTACAGAATTCAAACCATATTACATAAAGATTCAAAATAATGCCAGTCCCAAGCATGGTTAAATTGAGAAAATTAAGTCAAACTTATACTAGATTACACAAATTTCATTGGGATAATGTGGGGTAAAAGAATGCAGAAAATTGTAAAGTGAGGGCAGTTGTTGTAGGAGGTTGTGGGCACAATTCCAGAGGCGCTCAATAATTCAGACAAGAAAAGCATTTGAAAATCATGTGACAAAGTTTACACATTTCACATTGCTCACTTATAATTAAATGCTTCAGTGAATTTACAAGAGCACACTCCTCTAAAATCTACACATAATGACAAGATAATAATTGTTTTCTCTTCTAATTTACCCACCTGATTTAAAATGTCTAAAATATATTAAAGGGCCCATATTCCACTATTTTCTATGTTATAATGTTGTTCTGATCAAAAACATACCTGGAGTTGTGTTTTGTTTCGTTCACAGGTTTAACACACAAATCCTGCATATGGTAATATAGTAAGTGTTCCACTGTGTTTTTAAACTCCATACACCTTCACTAGAACCATTTGGATAATTTGAGCCCTGGAATTTCCAATCTCTACTAAACCAAAGTTGAAGAGTAGCTGTTAACGTGAAAACTAACGCTTCATGACATCACAAGGTGGAACAGAGCATTTTGAGCTTTGGAGATGTAGACAGTATTAATAAAGGGTTACTCAAACATGTGTAAATGGAACAAATCACAACTCCAGGTATGTTATTGAGAAGGTAACAGCATTATAACATGGTTTAAAGCTCACAAGACTCAATTTTGCATAATATAGAACCTTTAAGTTGTGATTCATGGGTGTCATATATTATAAATATAGCAGAGAAAAAGCACTATATGTCTTCTTTAAAGCCACTGTGAACTTTTTTAGCCAAAATTAGACTAAAATAATAGCATGTTACTTGGCCTGGAGAAGGGCCTCCTTCTGCTTGTTTCCATAGAAAACGTTTGGCAGTAACATTCCACAGTATGGTATAAAACATATCTATGGTTTTAAAAAATAATGTTAATAATGTTGCTAACATATCAGGCAACATTTCACTGGTGTTATTTGTTCCAATGTTCCTGTTTGAGTGGTGCCTTATTTCTCTTGGTTGAATTTATCAAACTCTTTTCCAGTGCTTGCCTTGGTTCAGCTTTTCTTTACAAGTGAATGAAACTTGCTACCCAAACAATAAACCAACTCTACAATGCTTAATGGAAGAGAATCCGTGTAGACATCGGGCAGTGTTACAGACTCCAGGCTTGTCCCGCCGCGGTGACATAGATAAACCGTGAAAGGCTCCGTGACATCGGGGCCCTGGCTGACACTATCCCGCACTCTGAGACAGCATCGGGAAGACAAGGCTTGCCGGAGGTCAGGCACGGTCATATTGTGTTAGGGCGCCTCCTGGCATGAAGGTCGCTGACAGGCTCTGGCCTGAAAAAGACGCTAATCTGTTGGGCGAGAGGAGGGGATACTCGGGGAAACAAGGAGCATATTGTAGAGGTCTGCTGTAAATCAAAGGTAATGTGACACTTTGGCGCTTTAAGTCAAGTCAGGTTAAGAGATAGGAAAGGTGAGGAGTAGAGACAGCTAGCAAACAAACTGGATACACTAAGAAGAATAGAAACAATTAACGGACAAATGTATACTTTAATGAGTAACTGTACTGACATAATGACATTTGGTTTCAGTCCATTTAGGTTTGTACTATAACAAGTATCCATCCATTTTCTTCTGCTTATCCGGAGCCAGGTCTTGGGGGCAGAAGTCTAAGCACAAACTCCCAGACTTCCCTCATCCCAGCCACTTCCTCCAGCTCCTCCATTGTTCCCAGGCCAGCCGAGAGACATAGTCCCTCCAGCGTGTCCTGGGTCTTGCCCGGGGCTTGTTATTGTCTCTACTTTGGTTTTACTGCAACATCATTATATACAAAATTGCTTTATATAATTTATTAATTTAAAATGGAGAGAATTTAATTTTGGTTCTTTGACTACATACCGTTGTTGTGTCCTTGAGCATGACGCTTACACCCCCTATTTCAGTAACATTGTCCAAACATGACAATACAACCAAGCAGAAAAACACTCAAGTGGCAGTAATATTATATAATATAGTAGTAGTAATAAAACACTAGAGAAACTGACTATACTGTGTCCCATTTTGTAACCGTACCACACCCTGAGATGATATTCAAATTGCCAGAAAGTTCACTCCAGTTTATGTCGAAAAGTTCCACACATTTGCTTTAATCACTATCACAACAGGGCTTCTCAGAACTGACAAAGGACTGAACACAATGCATTCTTTTGTGGGGATTTGTAAAGCCGAGCTGCAGTCATCAGAGAGCAGACAAAAGGGACAATTTGGACATTCGATCCAAATTTAGGTCACAGAACGAAAACATCACGACTCACAAACATTAAGATCTGTCAAATGTTAAATCATTTTTGGGTTGTGGTGAGCCTGAGACCAGAGTTTCATGAAGGTAGTCTGCAGTTGTGGTATGTACAATGAATAATACTTGTAGTAATAGTATTCGTTGGTATTTTGAATATTTTGAACTTACATGAACTTTTCTTATCTCTCTGTATTGTTGAAATTTATTTTTAATTTATTCTACTCAACCTTAGGTAAAGCCATATTATGTAACTCTCACCATTTACTCACCTGAAGTTGTATTTGAAGTGATTTGTGCATGTTTGATCAATCTTTAATCGCTTCTATTCAAGAAGCCATTTTGCCAATCAATTCCTGTTTTCACTGCCACTCGAATATGCCCACTGCTCTGTACTTCGTTCGCCAATTTTATTTTCTTAATCAGTGATACAGGTAGGATTCGGCAGCACTGCGTAGTCATTTTGGTTCAAATGAAAAAAAATCCACTACTTACTAGCGTGATCTGCAGCTATCCATTGGAGGTGCCAACTCTTTGTTGTGATAATGTTTACACCAACGTCAGCTCCCACTGGGCACCACAGTTTTCTAATGTGGAAGTCAGTGAAGCTGAAGTTGTTTTAGATTAATATTTCCATTTAAAATATGCAAATTCTAACATAATGATCCACAGATGTCATGGATTATAGCTATAGAGTAGACAGCACAGTAGGTCTTCTTTAACATTCTATTTCCATGGAGTCATGCAGGTGACATGCTACATCCATGAAGTTGCATACTGTATCTTTAAATATGTTTGGTTATTTATGTTATCAGCTTTATTTTTGTAACTTTATTACTATATTTTTTCTATTGTCCATTTTGTTCAATTATTTTTTTTACTTTTTTTTTTTAAAGTTCCTTTTTTGTTTACGTGTATTATGCTTGTATGACCTCTACATTCAGTGAATGAAATGCCATACTGAATTTGGTGAGTCATAGAAAATAAAACAGAAAATAAATGAAACTAAATCTAGAAATTTAGGGGAAAAAATTTAAAAAAGCAACATTTTGAAATCACAAAATTATGCCATCACAACCTGCAAATCCTAACTGAACTGATGTATTTCCAAATGTTACTTGAGGACAAAATTCCAGAACACCACAACCACTTAATATAGTATAATAACCATCTATTAAAATGAGGGACCAGGATCACCCAACCATCCGCTCGTCGCCCTCTGGCTCTCCTCCATTTCTTAATTATGCACAAAGGATGAAAAAAGTTTTAAAATCATTAATGGCGCGAGGCTAAGCTAGGTCATTTTAGCCGCGTCCATGAAATAAGATCCCATATTATAAAGTCTAGAACTTATCTGGTAGATAGAGGGATTTAAAGGGGAGGAATTAGCTGGTTAAAGGGGCAGGATTGGAGAAATGGACAGTAAAACATACTCCAAAAACTTATGTTAGAAATAACAGTACTGTACTAAAGGGGCTGTACCTGATTTTTTTTTTTTTTTTTTTTGAATAAAGAAAAAAATTGTCTTGGCTCAGATTATATTGTAAAAACAGCTCTGTGTGCTTTTTGCTTGTGATTATAAAGTGTTTTTTTTTTTTATCAGCCACAAAGCAGGAAGTTAGCTGTTAGCATGCTAGTTGCTGTTAGCATTAGCTAAGCCCCGCCCCTTTTCTCTGCTGCAGTCGTGTGACTCATGCTAAGTCCCACCCCTTTTCTCTGCAACAGCCATGTGATACACACTAGGCCCTGCCTACATCTGCATGTACATCTACATCAAAAATAAGGTCCTCTACTCCTGAGTCCACTGCGGAATCTTTACTCTTTGCTAAGAACCGCTCGGGGTCTGAGATGCCTCTAGCATAACTTGTGCAAACATCCACAGTGTCCTCGATCGCGTACTTCCTTTGTTTTGTCTGTTTCGTCATGTTTAGAACGCAAAACTGATTGGAAGTAACAATTTAAAGTTACAGATTTGTAATTGTCTATACACTCAAAACACCTAAATACATCAAATACTAGATTAAGTTAAATGCTGCTTTCAGTTCATTTGCTTTTATAAGAAAAATGAAATGATATATATCTTTGTCTGCATTTCTTTTGATAGTCACTCAGATGGTGGACAATGACTAATGCATGAGGAAAACAATAATGTAGCTAGCTATAGCTTTTGGAATAAAACACTGCCATTAATCATTCTACCAAACAATGGATTCTAAGCTGGAAGAGGCTAAACTGTAATGATGATGACTACTACTGCTACAACTAGTAGTAGTCAGTAGTACTACTACTATTACTACTACTACTACTGCTGCTACAGCTATTACTTCTTCTACTATTACTTCTACCACAATTGCAGCTGCTACTACTGCAATTGCTGCTGCTAATACTACTACTACTACTGCTACTACTACACATACTACTACTACTACTACTGCTTCTGCTACTGCTTCTGCTACTGCTACTGCTACTACTATTACTGCTACTGTTGCTCCTGCTGCTAATACAGCGACTTCTACTACTACTGCTGTTGCTGCTACTACTACAACTAGTGCTGCTGCTGCTACTACTATTACTACTACTACAGAAAGTGAGACAAATCTGATAAAAGGCCACCTGGCATAACAACCTGACCTATCACAATGTAACTTGTGGAAAATCTGATTCAAATCAATATAGGGATACACATGAATAAAATAAAAAAAGAGAGAAAAGAATAAGGAAATAAAGAAATAGGGTCTACCAGTATGCATTAATCTACAACTGTTACGTTCCCATTACCCCTGTGGTCTATAGCAGGCGTCTCCTCTCTCTCCCTCACCTCTCGGCCCTCTCAGACTGGGGCTCTTCACACAGTGTCTGCAGCAGCTGTCTGGCCCTCAGCCTCCTCTTCTTCGTCCTCTTCCTCCTCCTCCTCTCCCTCGCAGCCTCCCCAGTGTTCCAGATGTGCTCATAAATGTGTTGACACGCCCTGCTCCTCCATGTACGGACTACTGAGCGCCTCCAGCACACACACTGTTATAGTAAAGTCTGAACTTCCTAATACATTTGGGTAGTGGGTTTAACGTAGATTACTAATTTCACTAAAACATAATTAAATGGCCTGTACCCGATTTTTTCCCACATCTCTGAGCAAAATGTGTCTTGCCCCAGTAGAGGTATATTGTACAAGCAGCTCTGAGGACAGAATAAGATATTGTACAAGCAGCTCTTGAGGACAGAATAAGTCAGCTGCGTGCTGTCTGCTTCTAATTATAAAGTGTTTTATTATGCAATAATCAGGAAATGCATGTTAGCATGCTAGTTGTTGTTCGCTTTTACTGTCACAGCAAAACTCTGTTTTCTTCTCTGAAAGTTATGAAAAGTGCTAATAAACTAATTATTCATTGGTGAATAATTAGGATGCTCGAAACACGTAAGGTTACACCATTTACGGTAACAGCTATGCATTTACTTCTACGTATGTCATATCTGCTGCCCGTGTCCAACCAGGAACTAAAACTATAAACGTCACCAAAATTTTAAAACTAGTCAAGATTTTTTGCAGAATTATAAATTTAATTAGGCTATGTTAACTATGTTTTAGTGAATAGAGTATTCTGACCAGTCATATGCCCTGAGCTATCGCTATTCTGTTTATCTACACAATTGTTTTTGACCCCACTACATCCCTGAATTCTTCTTATCAACCCATTGTAAACACCCCCTCAACGCCGCTGTTAGCAATCTCCGCTAATCCATCAGGCAAACTGCTAGCCTAGCGCAGCCTTCCCTGCTGCCGTTTTCTAATTATCGCCGCTGCCAGTTTTGATCGCTGTGCCCCCTCTCCGCTGTCACATATGTATGGATTGCACTGCGCTTCACTGGACTCGAAATTGCATGCCAATGTCAACCGTTGCGCAGGTGGGCTAAGCTAACACGAGTTAAAAGTATAATCTATCAGATAGCTTGACCGACTAATTCATCACTACGGCGCTTAAGCTAACGGTGTCAATTTTACTTTGAATGGTTAGCCCGTGTATGAAAGCAGAGAAGAGACATCTATAGCAAACTTTTAATGATTATATGATGGAATAAAGGTAAATAAAACATGTAATTCTTGTACAATAATCATAGTTTTGATTTTTTTTTAAATTTAATAATAACAGTGCATTAGTCTTAAATAGCATGTTCTCAAATGCCCCGGGGTAGACTGGCCTCAATAGCTGCCAATCTGTGGCTATATGGCCAATCCTACCATGCAAGGTAGGTGAAGTGTCTTGCCCAAGGGCAAAATAAAAGCTAGAATTGGTTGGAACTTGGGTCGAACTGCAAATCTCAAGGTTGATGGGCAAATGCTCTACCAACTGAGCAACTGCCATTTCATGTACATTTTTAAAGGTGCACTATGTAGATTTTCTGGTGGCATGTACGCCACCTGCTTGCCTTCATGGAGATGTTATTTCTTTGCCTGGAATGTTTCATAGTATGACATTGAACTTATCTAACTCGACTAGAGGTGGTTTTATTGCTCAAATATACTGAAAAACATGTATTCTTACTTTGAGTGGGGTCACTTATCTACAGATCTGACTTGTAACTTGGCCTGGTGGCATCAACTGCTTGTCTCCAAAGAGATAGTTAAGTTTAATGCCATACTGGGGAATATTCCAGGCAAAGCAATAACATTGGCATGGAGTCAAGCAGAACAACGAGAAAACTTGAATATTTTTAAGGTCTCTATTGTGCTTCTCTCTCCTATATAGTTATAATATATGACACCCGTGGATCATTATGTTATAATTTGCACATTTAACTTGCAATATTTATCTAAAACGACTTAATAAAAGAAACAAGTCCGCTGACTTCTGCGTTAGAAAACTGTGATGCCCAGCGGAGCTGACGTCGCTGCAAACGTCATCACAACATAAAGCCGTGCAGCTATTGGCACCTCCAATGGCTAGCTGCAGATCAAGCTAGCGATCGAGTAGCAGATTTTTTTTTCATTTGTACCAAAATGACTACACAGCACTGTATCACCGATTAAGAAAATTAAACTGAGACAAAGTAAGTAGAGAGCAGTGGGTATATGCTGGTGGCGGTGAAAATGGGGGTTGAACGGCAATATGGTCCCTTGAAATGAAGCAATTAAAGATTGCTCAAACATGGATGAATCACTCGAAATACAACTTTAGGTGAGTGAAAGTTGAGGGGAAATAACATGGTTAAAAGTCCTGAAAAGTCGATTTTGTAGAATAGGTCTGCTTTAAGTAAATTCCTGGCAGTTTCTTCCTGTTTTAATTAACCTGGTTGCCAAGGAACAGAGGATGTTGACCAATTGTCAACTTTAAATCGACCGCATGTGTTCTAAATCAGCTTTTTATCTTGTAAAAAGGATGGTTCCAGTAAATTCTCAAAATGTCCCATGACCACTTGGACATTGTAGAAGTTATTTTGATCTCAACATCTTAAATTCCTCAAAACTTACTTAAAAGTTACCTACATCACCTTCAAATAAAATGAAAAGTCTTTGTATGTGCATAGGGCACTGCACAGTCACACTAGAAGAGGCTGGAGAGCATAGGAATAGCTAATTGTCATCCGTGTATTAATCAAACAGACATGTGGGTTTGGCTAATTGCTCCAGGAAGGCGTCCAACTTGTAGCTAGCGTTTTTCTAAAGCTGGCTTAGCTGAAGGAAGGAGCAGCTTGATGGCCCGGGTGCTAGCTGGAGGTCTGAACGTTTGTACCAGATAACAGTCCGGACCGTCCTTGTAAGCAACTTGTGCATGTCATTAAGACTAAGTGCCCTCCGCAGTGTTACAGCACGGAGCTCATTGGCACATGCACTGACTTTAACAAAAGATATGCTAGCAGTTTTGAGGCATACAGCTTTTAAATAGAAGAGGGCGATACTCATTTACATAAATAAACTCCAGTGCTCATCTACTTTTTCATGAAATGTTTAAAGGTGCACTATGTAACCTTTCCAGTGAAGTTATATAATGCCTGCTTGTCTCCACGGAAGTGTTATTTATTTGCCTGGAATGTTCTTTCGTGTTTGATTTATCTATCTTGCATTTAACTTTGACTTCATTTTGACTTCACTCCACATATCTGATGTGTAACTTGGCCTGGTGATGTCACCAGCTTGTCTCCATGGAGATGGATTAATTTCTCTGCAATACTGTGGCACTTTCCAAGCGCAGTGATAAGATCTCCATAAAAACAAGCAGGACCCTCTAACAGAAAAGGTACACAGTGCATCTTTAGTTTTGTTTTTCCTCATTTCTGGGAAAAGGAGCTCAACTCTTCATAGATCTAACCTGTAACTTGGCCTGGTGGCATCACCGGCTTGTCTCCAAATAGATAAATTTACTTTGGAACAGGCAAAGCAATAACATCTTCATACAGACATCTTGCACCTTCAAATAAATATTAATCCGATGTTATGTCCGACCACTACTTTATACTTCTACCTGAATAACTGTAACTGTACACTTACTTGAGTAAAATTTCTGGCTACACTCCCGACCTCTGCTTTGTAAAGGAAGAAGAACCCGATACGAATGAGATTATGTGCAAAATTACTGTCAGTCAAAACCCAGCAGCATGAATCAGTTATGAAGTTCCGTCTAAACAGCGCAGACAGAATGCGGCGGCACCAATCTTTCAATCACACAGGAGACGCTGGTCCCGAGTGGCCACACAATGACAGGAAAGCTACGATTGCAAGTCTGTAAACACTGAAAACTTTTTCGATTAATAAATGAATACACCATTGCCTAAAGTGGACTTTATCTTCTCTGGCCAATTTCATAAAACCTTTCTACGGCAACAGGCCAAGTTACAGGTGAGATCTATGGAGAGGCAAGCCTGCTCTTGGTGTAAGTATGTTCTTAAATCTCATCTCAATGGAGACAAGCAGGTGGCAGACCACCTACCATCTTTAAAACCATATCTTTGAAACATTTGGAGGTCTTCTGCTGTCAGCAACGAAAATGAACAAAGAAAAAAAACAAACAAACCAATGATGCTCCTAGAAAACGTCATCCTATGCTAATAGAGCCATGTGTGTAATGTGACTGCAGAATGAATCCATTGACCATTTATGTACTTAAAAACTGTGGAGAAGCCTGAATTTTTACCTGTGACACAACAATCTGCTCAAGAAGCAAACTGAGGATTTTTGAGTACTCAGAGAAGATAACTTTGAATTAATAGAGTAATTAAACAAGTGTGAATGAAATAAAATACAACTCCAGGTATGTGAGGTAATTATGTTTAATTAGCTGACAATAATAAAACAGTGTTAAAAGTGCAAAAAAGTAAATTCTGCATAATATCTGCCCTTTAAATTCCCTCTCCTACCTTTTATAGTCTCTTCTAACATCACCAAACACTCTTGCACACCCAGTCCACCGGGGGCTCCTACTCCTACCTCCTCCTCTGAACCTCTGTGAATCCTATTTGCACCTTAGCGAGACGATGATAGCACATGAAACATTCAGCAGCTATCACCGGCAGGGCGTCTGTACAGCGGGTTAGCAAGTGTGCATTGGTTATCGCCATGACGACCATACATCCCATACATCCCATAGCTGGAGAGGCGGGAGACACTTCATAGGGCTCAGACACCACTTACAGCGGAGGAGCGCTTGACCTGTTGTAATGTAAGGAGTGGGTGGTAGAGATGGGATGACCGCGGACAATCTTGAAGGCTTTGAACAGCTATAGGTGCACTTGAGAAAAGTGTTAATTGTATCTTATTCTGTATTATTAGCAGTGGTGGAAAGAGTACTGGAAATTTGTACTAGATTAAAAGTACAGTTACATGGCTTAACATACTTATATAATCACAGGTACACGTACTGCTCTCAAAAATTGCACTTAAATAAAAATATGCATGGAAAATACAACTCAAAGTACTAGTTACAAGTTACTATTTTACACAATTGCAGAAGCTAAGCATGACTGGGACTGGTTAATATTTGGATTACCAGGTGCCACAGTGGGGAACCAGTCATAAAACTGACGTTGTGTCCTTAAGCAAGGCACTTCCACCTTGCCTATGAAAGTGGTGTGTGAGTGTTGGTGGTGGCCAGAGGGGCCGATAGCGCAGATTGGTAGCCACGCCTCTGTCCATCAGTCAGGCAGCTGCGGCTACATGAGAACCTTAGCGCCACTAAGTGTGGAGTGAATGAATAATGCAAAAAATTGTAAAATGACTTTGAGCTTCTGGAAAAGTGCTATATAAGACTAATGCAATATTATTATTATTCACTTGCATTTAAAAATCTACTCAAAAAAAGTACACTCTACTCAAATTAATTAAGAATTTTTAAGTACACCTTGTGTTTCTGTGTAGATATTATGCCCTGAACAATGAGTGTATGCCAAAATGTGTTAGTGTCTCTTTCTCAATTAAAAAAAAGGACTTTAACTTTATCAGAGTGCCTCGGATTCTGTACTCGCCTCATCTACACACTACATTTAATAATATATTTATAACCTTGGGTGCCTTTACTACAGAACTAGCCAGAACAAAAGATACTATGTGAAGACAATAGCTTATAAGCATTTCTTTTCATAGCCATCTTCTTATCCAACGACAAAATTATAGTAAACGATTAATTATATTGACTGATCTAAAAAACTCACGGTAATAATTTACACCCAGTTTGATCTGACAGGCTGTTACTCCAAGCGTGTCAAACTAACAGCTTATGACTTTCGTGTTGTGATTTAATTAAAAAGAAACTTAAACTGCAAAACATATCAACCCAGAGAGTGAAAAAATAAATAAAAATATGAGCGCATTCAATTCATTATCCCAAAGTCCATCTGCGCAAATGACCATAAAGAGTGTAAATAGACCCAGTTAGAAAGAGAGAGGGAAAAACTGACAGATTATTATTGTCTTAAAATGTAAAAATCAGAACGAGTTCATTTTAAACAGTTTACAGTGGTCCACAATTATTGCTCACTTACCTTATGCATTCGGAGCATTCTGTTTATTCACAGTGAAGAGTTTATAAGCACTTTTCACAACTTTCATAGGTCAGAGCCAACTTTTGCCATCACGGTAAAGCTAACCACATCTAGCATGCTAACAGTGCACTTCCTGATTCTCAGACAATAAAACGTTTTATTATTAGAGACAGACAGAGCACAGTGGTTTTATTTTGACCTCAAGAGCTGCTTATACAATATATCTGTACTGGGACAAGACAAATTTTACTCAGATACATAGAAAAGATTGTGTATGAGAGCGTTCAACTCATTATCCCAGAGTCCATCTGCGCAAATGACCATGAACAGTGTAAATAGACCTAGCCTGTGGTTGGAGAGAGAAAGAGGGAAGAAACATTTAATACAATTGACCAACCACAAATTCCACTGACTGTAAATGACGGAGCATAATGGACCTCTAACTGCCCGGCGAAAATCGCTCGTCATTTGAATTAATTGAGAACACCACAGTGGTATTTGTCGAGACTTTATTTATTTCTCAAAAGGAATTAGCGATTTGAAAAATTGCCTTTCGTTTTGTCCATATGATTTCTGGCAAAATGTAAATGTAAAATGTCAGCAAGATTTTTTTTTTTTATTATTCATAAAGAGCATTTCATACAAAATATGTAAGACAAAATGAGTTTATGTTTCTAGAAAGTAATAGTAAGTAATAGATAACTTCCTAACTTTTTAAATGGTCCGATATTTCACAAGAAACACCCACCCATTCCAACAAAGCTGTGAGAAAATAGAGCAATCCGGTCCAACCAAAAGGCCTTAAAATAAATGTCTTTTACTCCTATCTGCTGACTCACACTGTTACAAACCGCTCCTATGACTCAGCCCTCCTTGTTTTCTTTTCTTTGCAAACTCATTCCACCAATATACCCCACAACTTATGGATTTAATGTCATGCTAACTAAGTGCTAAGACTGGGTTCAAATCTGTTTTAATGAGACAATAACATATATTCCATGTGGAAATAGGGTCTGGGTCATTTTTACCCCAAAAGGAATAAATGTCCAATAACTGAAGTAAAAAAAAATAAATAAATAAATAAATAAAAGAAACTGACTTATACTTGAAAAATAATAATCACTGACCAAAACTGTTATATTTTATATGTTAAGATTATTATAATGTAACACAAACATTTTATGACATTTTTGTTCATTATCTGGTTGCGTTTTTCTGCCATTAAACTCGATACTTTATTTATTGATTTGTTTGTTTGTTTGTTTATTTATACAGGATTGTAATCAGATGAGATGTTATAATCTAAACTAAAATGAATACCCAACCATTAATAAGCAGTATTATGTGTTAAATCAATAGCAACCATTTGTACCCCGAGACATTACGCTGTCTAAGGACTGGGAATGGGGAGGGAGGGAGGCACACTTTTAAAATCAATATTTTAAGAAAAACACAACAGAAAGTCATTGGTAAAAAGTTTTGTCAGAAAGGACGTGGGTGCATTATGGATGTGAACAGATGAATCTTGGTAAGGGGACAGCAGGGTCAGCCAAAGTACAGGCAGTAATAGATGGGCGGTTTACTTAAGTGCAAGCACCGGGAGCGAGGACAGAGTGTGGCAGGAGAGGCCGAGCAAAGTCATGTAGAATGTCTCGGGGTACAAATGACCCCGTCACCTTGTGGATGCTATTGATTTAACATGGGAAGGTTTGAGATATGGAGTTTGCATATAGTTTTTTTGACAATTGATCTGGTGACTACAGCTTTGTAAATAATACCACTTCTCAATGGTTACACGTTAACTTAGCAAAAGTCTGAATGCAAAAAACAAATAGGTGGAATAAAAACTTTGTGGGGCCTAGACATGACAACTTTTGCATAATTTTAACAAACCATGCAGTTATAATCACATTAATTACTATTAAAAAAATAGTTAGAAATACATGTGTTTTATTATTATTATTATTATTA
>KN468837.1:3652-41058 GCA_000787095.1 Periophthalmodon schlosseri | reverse complement strand
CCTATTGAATATCAAGTCATTTAATATGCTTTTCTATATTATATTCATACATTTCGGAATGGTGTATGAGATTTTAAGCTTTCAAATGATAAGCCATATGCCCAGAAACATAGTGGTTTGGTGGACGGATGACAAGAATATGAATGGCAAAAGGGACATTTCCTGCTGCTGAGACTGTTGGAATTTTGAAAGGGTTGAAGCACATAAAGATTTCACCAAACAGTTTTAGAAGCTATATCTATAGTTAAAAGACTTTTGATTGGTAAAATCAACAAAGCATTTCTTTGTCAGTTGTACATCTATCCACTGCACTTTGAAACTCCACAGAGCTCTTTATTCCCATTTGGTGGCATTGGAGGTGACAGACCTTGTTTGAGCGCTTCCCGGAAAGCACTCTTCTGTTTTGGCATGTTCCTGTCAGTTATGCCGGGATACATGCTGACAGAGGGGAGCAGGATCACCCCTCAGCTGTCCCATAGTCATAAAGGCCAATATCCAGGGGTTGGCCACCTGGTCACTCTGCTGCATTCCCACAGGGGACAATCGGACCATCCTGATGCAGGATATGAGGTTCTAAGAATACACACATTTCACTAACTAGGAAGCTATGTATTCACTTTTGACTGGGTTCAAGTGGGTGCATGAATCTCTTGAGCTGGTTCCTCTTTTGCTGGTGACATGTTGATGTGCATGCTTCCTCTGAGGTTGGAGCGAGCTGTCATTGAGCTGTCAGCAGATGGGCCGTCCCATCATAATCAGCAGTAGCCCAGACCAGGTGGACATCCAAGGGAAAGTATAATATTAAACAGATAGGGGGCTAGATTTCTTGGATTTAGAGAGAGGACATTTTGTTATTTACGTTTAATCCATTCTATTATATTGCTTTAGTTAGAAAATATCCAAGCAAAACAGAAGTTAGTGTGTAAGTGTTTTATGGTAAAAAAAACAAAAAACAAACATACATATAATTGACTGACAGTACATTCCTTCTCTTTGCAAATAGAATATTTTTCGAAAAGCTCAACCATCCCTTATTAAAACAGTCCATGGCTGTGTGCGTGCAAGCTCCATTTCTAAATGGCATTTATCAGTTGGCGGCACAGTAAAACATCGACCAAATGAAAAGCAATTGAAAGTTGGAAAAAGTAGCGCAAGGGAAAAAGCCACTCCAAAAGAGCAAGAATGTACAGATGCTTTCAAATGTCCATGTGTGAAACCACAAGCTCTTCTGTGGCTCCCAAAAGTCAATGAAAAGCCAGTGGCATAATTGCCTAATGCTTGTGTAATAAGAGGCACATTACAAGCCCAGGAGGCCCGGCCGACATGAAAGGACCCGCAGCTTCTGAACTAACCTTCTTCCTTTCGCTCTGCACCACTTGTTTTTACTCACCATCACTACCAATGGCCTTTCTGTTTGAAACTCCCTCTACACTCTATATGCACACACCTTTCTCCTCTCGATAAACAAATGTGAGACATGGAAATGAGATGCTGTGTCCTGTCATTTGTGGTCCTTCTGAAGTCTTACTTAGGCTTAATTTAAACTCCGCTGTATGGCAATATTTTTCAAACTTTACCCACATTCTATTGAGGTAATCTATTTTCTGTAGTTTGGATTGTTTTCTTAAAACCAAAAAGCCTGTTAAAACTCAAATTGTCTAAACGTGATGTGGTTTCCTACAATAAACCATAATTTATAGAACACATTACAGAAACTAATTTATCAATATAAAATGCATCAGCTGTTTTACTAATTCATGCTGTCTTAATTTTCTTTCCCAAATCTGTTTACTAGACTTAATTACAACTCAACTTTTTAATTAATTTTAATCAGAAAATAGGGTAGGCAGACATAAGGCATTTTTTCATCTTCATTTGAGACTTCTTATGAAATTGCTAATGCCATAGAAGATTGTGCTGACCATTCTGACCTTGGTCCTGTCTCAGTAGTAGATTACTGATTGTCTTTATGTCTGACAGTGGGATTACTTCATCGGTGTGTTTCAGAGGACCACAGACACCTCTCCAGTGGTGGTCTGCTTTCTTCTATGTACACACACCCTAATATCTGTCCAATCAGCACCCCACCCGTGACACTGTATCACCACACATGCTCGCTCCTCTGTTACACACATGTAACTGGGGCCATATTAACAAGAGAAAAACACTTTGCCTGATCTATTTATCCAGAAATGAAAGCTCTTGCAAGCGTTCCTCCTCCATTCCTGAGTAATGACGACAGCGCAGTGTTTAAAGCCTCATGGTCGCCCCTTGATATTTTTCCATCTTTAGCGCTAACTACCGAGAAGGTGCTTGAAGGGCTTTGTAGTTTTTCTAGGGCCCCATACATGAATAGCGTGCTAATGGTCTAGGGTTTTTAGCATTTAGCATTTAGCAAGACATTTTTGAAGGAGGAGGCTGAGAGCACTCCATATGAAGGGCACATGTTGGGGAGACGGGAGGCCAAATACTGACACATCACAATCTGTCACTACACACTATTCACCAGTGGAGACATGCACATGTGTTCTTCTGGCACTGGGCGAGCTCATTTCTGGTGATATTCTTGGGAACTAAATGTATGGCGGGATTCACAGATGTCATTAGGGTGGATACTTTCTTTTTGTCCATGTTGAGCGAATCAGTTAGAACAACCAAAAATAATTATGACAGTGTTCTGGGGAAAAGAGTTACTTATTAAGTAAAGAGTTAAAGTGATGGCAACATTAGCACTCTTGCTTTGCAACTAATCCAAGTTTGATTATGAGAATATATTTTCTTTATTTTGCAGATTACACTATTAATCCACCAGCTAGGTACTCCTGCAATGGATGCCCACCCTCGGGGATAGTCTAAAATTTCTACCCACAACTAATGACAGGTTTATTCAATGGCTTGGCATGTAATTACAGTTGAAATGTACAAAATATTTGTATATGTCAAAAACTAAAACCTGCTTATAGTGTTTTATCTTTTCATCTGAACACTTTCAACTGTCCTGTACAGAGCAGCATGTTCTCTTGTTTCCCTCTCATCCCTCGTCTGTCCCTAATCACTCCCCCTCTCTCCTTTCTTAACACTCTACACTGCTCCACTGTTCTCTCTGTCTTTCCCTCACCCTCCCTCTTTCTCCCCTTTCTGGTCAGCTCACAGGATGCTGTAGTGCATTTCCTCCCAGCCGGGCCACAGGAAACAGGCCAAGTACAACTCCATTTGATGTGCCATCTCCTCTAATTCTTTACACCTGGACACTAGCTACAGAAGCCTCGCTCAGCGCCCGCCCAAATGTCTACTCCATTCCTCAATATTCCCCTGCAGCTCTTCTTTTATGTCCCTTACAGAAGGCACAGGGGGTTGTCATGTTAGCATCTCTGTCATATCCTGTTGCAGTGTAATGAAAGCAAGCCTCTGATTCTGTCCTCCTTGTGTGTTTGTAATTTTGTTAGCTTTTCTTATTTTCTCCTGTCTCTCGTCTTTGCTCGCCCCAGTGAAGCTGCCTGCAGATGTTTGGACAGCGGCATGTTGGTCAGAAGTTGAGACGTTGTGCTGCTTGAATCTTGTATTTTATGGCCCGAGTCTGTTTAGAGTTGTGGTTTTTCAGGAGCCTTGCCTTCGGGGGCCACTTCCTCCTCACTGTTCAGGAGTCAGGATTACAAAACACTGACTGGCAGGAGGGCTGTACTAGGCAGAACAAAAGCTGTAGACGAACACTAGTACAAAATGACTTGACAGGGGTATCTATCAGATAGTTACCCTAATTTATTTTAACGTAAAAGACAAGCATACAGTTGGTTACCATTTGTTTTGGCATTGATGTATAATCCACAAATAATTCTGGCCAGTGGTCCTTTACAATTATGGTTTATAACAGGATTCAATACAAGCATTTTGGAATGATCTTCGTCAGCTACTGTTATTTCTATTCCCCCTGGACAAACCACACACAGTCAGTCAGTGCCAGTGTTCATGGAGACAAGTGCACTGAAAGATAGTCATGATACATAACAAACTTTCATCTTCACACAAAATCAAATATTCATGATAAGGTTGTATTGCCTCAGTATCTCTCAAAGTATTAATTACATGATTTGTACATCAGCCATACATCAGCCATTCATCAGCCGTACATCAGCCATACATCAGCAGTATAGCTTTGGTTTTGATCACTGTTTGGGGGAGACAAAGAAATCTCCTATATAGAAATGTCACTTAGTGGTTTGGATGAATGCAAGATTCGTTTCAGCATTATAAACAATATCTCGGCTCTCATTCAAAGACTAGGAAGAATTAGTCGGTTTAGGGAGCATGTGTGCCCCAGATTGTAATTATTTTATGCTGTTTTTTCTTGCTGACTTTAAAGTATTTTGGCAAGTCATGAGAATGATGGATGCAGATCTGTAGTCCCTAGGACTCGTCTCAAATTCTCAAAGTCCAAAGCGGATCTAATTAAAATGGGTGATTTTGACATACGTTTTTAATTCCATTTTGTGGGGGCTTCTAGAAGCAAGTTGTATTCAGTTTCATCTTGCCTTTGTTTGGTTGAAAGAAAGTTTTTGAATCAGAACAAAATGTTTTTAAGGTCAAGGTTGCCATGAAGACCCTACTGTTTTAGCTATCTCATTACATGTTTGTTCAGCCTGCCCAGCTAAACCTGTAGCTTACATTTACCTCATCAAATATGGCTGTCATCTACTTGACATTGTTTAGGAAAAAAATTCCATCTTCATCCCCAAAATGCACAAAGCCTTGATATGCAATCTAGCTGCTTTAAACATTTGTCAAATTTCAATAATTGCAGTAAACAGTGTGTAATCAACTTCAAAGTGCACTGCCAGGGCTTGTCATTTGGACAGATAAAAATGAGCATCTTCGAAAACATGCACGACACGCCTGTTATTGTATGTGTGCTAATGTGAACCAGCCTCAAAAACACAGCGAGGCGTCATCAATATGAAAGTGAAAAAAAACGGTAGTGCTTCAAGCTCCTGGATCCATAAAGTGGGCCTAATTTTACAGCTCTATAAAACACCCTCCTTGCTGCTGCTAGAATTAAACTATTTATGTGCACTAAATCACAAGACTGTGCCGGACACGGCTAGGTCTAGCTATGTCTCAGAGTGTGTTCACTTTTCTATTAGGGTTTTAAGGATTATTAAATTGATTCTTGGGTTGTGTTTAAAGTACTACTATTATAGCTTCACAGCTAGCTAAGTTACTATGCTGGCTTCTGGTGCTAAGCCTGTAAAAAGTGTGGCCCTTTGCATACAAAAAGGAGATAGTATTATTATGGAAATATATAATCAAACAATGAAACATCCATCTCATCCATTTTTATTTAATTCTATGCTGTAGATAATATTTATCCTTGAGTGAATAGGAGTCTTTGTTTGTTAATTGATTAAGACTACAGTTGCAGCCACTTTTAAATGTTCACAATTTGATTTTAGTGATTTGTAAGAATTAATTAAAACGAAATATTAAATGACTATAGAATGAATTTGGGTTACGTCATACTGAAATCACTTTGTGGGGACCTAAATCTGGTTTCAATCCCAGATTAGAGGAAGTCAGCGAGGCCTTCCCCTCACACCTCTGCTCAAACTCTGCCTGACATATTTTATAAAAGAGTATTATGTCCACATACAACATGGAGGGGAAGCATTTCAGAACGGCTGCTATAACAGAGGAAGTGCACTGTAGAAGAAAAATGGCAGCTTTGTCTGGCTTTGTCAGAACCACAAAAGCACACTATTTTGACTATCAAGCAACAACAAGATGAAAATATTTCAGATATTTAGACAACAATCTGCCTCTGAGTTCAAGGAGGTATAGATCGTTAAAAGGCTGCACATTTAATTGTATGAAATAATGCAGTCATTGTCTTTATATGTGATCCATTAATGCTGTGCACCAGGAGTGGATCACAGGTAAAACTGAACAGACCAGTCCTGATGATGTTCATACCTGCGAGGCTACAGTCAGACTGTAAGACTTAATGCATGGACACACTAAATACTGAACTTGCTTAAACTATGTCAAATATTTCAGCTAATTGGACAGCCTATGAATTGTGTGTGTTGTATTTGTAATTGTATGTCTTCTTATTAAAGGTGCTCTATCTAAATTTTATGGTGGTGGGGACACCACCCGCTTGTCTTCATGGATGCTATGCCATTTTTTTTGGAAAGTTCCACAGTATGGCGTTAAACTGATCTATCTTCATAGAGTCAAGCTGTGAAGTCGCCAGGGCAAGTTACAAATTAGATATGTGGGGATGCAACCCCGCTCTGCATGAATGCATCTTTTCAAGATCATTTTGAGCAATACAAACTTCTGTAATTGAATAAATGCAAGATACATTTAACTGTTGAATATTCAGGGCAACAAAAGACAAACAGGAGGTGAAGCCTCCACTGGAAAAGTTATATAGTGCACCTTTACATTGTATAGCGTTGCCTCTGCATCTGTGTCTTGTTTCTGCCTCATTGTCATTCTCTAAAGAAAAGGAAAATCCATGAAATAGCCTTATACCTACCCTTCCAATAGCACAGCAGATCATGTTTTTGATGGTGTGAAGTTAAACCCGAACAGAAGCCCAAGAAGATGACGGCGACATGTGCACGGTAAAACCAATGACTCTTGCAGGACCAAACTTCAGAGAGCAAGTCTGGAGTCATGTCAATGCAGTGAGTGATGTGCGGCCAAGAATAGTGTAATATTGGGGCTTCAAAAAACACGTTAGCTTCATAATGTGTTAATAAATTATCCAAAATCCACATTATGACTGAGGCGCACTATAGGAACTTTCTGTACAATGAATCACGGAGAATGATGAAAGAGGAGCGGTCGAATTTGTATAGTCACTGGCATGTGCGAACTCCACTAAACACGTGTGCCCGAGCCAAATGAAATATCTGTACGGCTCTCATACGTGGCTACGATTCAACATTAGATCTAATGCAAGAAGCAGGTTTAGAATTCAATATGCATGATGGGATTGTAAATTACATCGCCCGACTGACGGCTTTAACAGGTTGCCATGGTGAATATATGTTACCCAGGGTGCTCAGTGCACTCCATGTGTATATAACTGTGTAGCATCTCTGACATATTTAGTGAGACATGGCTCTTTCTCCTACCTGACTCTGATCCTGTACTCAAGGGTGGTATAAATTTGTGTATACAAGTAATAGTTTCCTGCACAAATCTTGTGTAAATATGACATAATTGGTCGGTTGGTCTTTAAAGTGCAATCATTGTAATGAATAACTTCTGTAGGGTGCAGCCTTGTACAGATGAGTAATGCTGTTTTTGGGGCTAAAAAAGAACATTGTCTGTGTCATGGGAACTTGTTGGTACATCGTGTCAATTCAAGAGTCTGTGATTTCTGTTTGTTGCGGTAAGTATTGAATTTGTTGCAGTTGGTGCAGAAGTATTTTGATCTGCCAAATGTGATAAATTTGAAGTATTGTGTTGCTGTTGTGTTGCTGTTGTATGTGTTATTTAGTTTTTTTACTCTATCCATCTGACATTCTTTATACAACTTTTGGAGTGACTTGGGTTTATTTTTTGCTGACTCTCTGTTCCAGGCCACAACTTTCCTCCCATTTACTCCGAGGTCTCTCCGCGTCCTAATTCACAGCCTTAATTACTGTAATTGGTAGATGCAAATTAACGGCAATTGGAGTTGACTGGGGTCATAAATCCAGTGCTCAGAAGTTAGCGACTTGCTGGCAGTCTGTAGCGGACCACCGTGGGCAAGGGGTGCTTAACTTACTAAGTAATTGCAAGTTTCATGAATCATAATGCTTCTGAAATCCCCTTCAGCACATACACTCAAGCCCAAAAGGTATTAGGCCGCAGGAAGTCAGACAGAAGTGAGCGACAAGCCACCACAGCTATCAGAGACTGGGGGCTATGATGTTTGGATAATTGGAACAATTCTGAATCAACCTCAAATGACCACTGTCCTAAAATTCAGTTGAGGGCTGCCACTGTAGAAGAAAGCTGCATTTGTAGTTCTGTATGCAGAGAAATTGAATTTGGGTATTACTGGACCAGTACATTCATTCACTTGGCCTATTCTTGTGTTTGGACGGTGATAGGAACCTACAGCCAAGTACCCCTACTTGGACCTTTAAAATAATTGTTCTTTTTGTGGTTAAATAAAATGGTTAGCCTGGTTCATGAAGGTAAAAGTAGCCATCGTGACATCCAATGTTAGCATTTCACATGGCACATGTTCCCACAGTTCAAATATACAGTAGTTGGGTTTGGTTCAAAACAAAGAACCTGGAGCGGTCATGAAGTGTAGCACCTCTATGTACAAAGCTAATTTAGCTTGACGATGTGGAATTAAGGCTGAGATGTGAATGAAATCTCTGGTCAGTGTGTATGTTGCGTGGGAGAGCAGAACCAGGCCCCAAGTCTCAAACACACTCATGTATGGCCCTGCCTCGGCCCGAAGTGTAAGCAGACAAGTATTGCATGTGATTTTTGGGGGAAATGGAGTGAAAAACAGGTCCTGGGGTTGCGGGTTCAGGTTGTGGCTTTGAGAGTGACGAGATCCAGAAGCCAGCGGCACTTGGTTTTACCCCGGTGCTTCCTGCCCCGCTGGCCTGGGGCAGAGGGCGACGGGAGGGGCTTGCACTGCTGGGAGAGTGAGAGTGGGAAAAGTGGTAGGCCACGGGGAAAGCTAATAAGGCCCAGTTCACCTTGCAGCCAAAAGATCACCTTAGCATAGCTCCTGCACTCGCAGCCACAAACAGAACAGCAGAGGCGATACAGCCTTGAACTTGGTTTAGCCCCAGAAGCCACACTATAGTAATCAGGGTAGACCACTTAACTTAAGTAACTTCTTTATTAATACATTTGTGTCTGTGTGTGTGTGTTTTGTTACCCTTAGGCTTAAATATGATAGAGACAATCATTTTATCGTTTTATTGTTTATTGTGTGAGTAGTATAATTTGCATAAGATAAGCAGAGTGTAGTTGTAAAAGTTTCTCTGGTCTTTTCATTCAATTAAAATAAGGTTGGCTCAGGAACAAGGGCAGAGTTGAGTTTGAGAAATATTCCTCCCCCCTTTGCTCCCCTTCTCTCATCTGTGAAAGCATGTCATTTATGACTTGTTATTTTGATTTGGCTCCATATTTTCCACATGCTGGTGGCAGGCAGATGTCCGGTAATGGCATGTGTGAGAGGATGGACTGTGTTCCACCTGCTCCTGTGTTTTGAGTTCAGTGGTGTGCAGTGAGAGCTTTCCCAAGGCTTTCTCTGAGTCCTCTTGCCCAGCCAGTGTGGTCTTCACATGACCAATCAAATATGTCAAGACGCCAGTGCATTCCCCCACATGTACAACAAGAAAATCTGGCTTCAATTATTATTGCACCCCAAGGGGAACTTCCAGAATTTCTCCCCTCCTCATTTGTCAGAAATGAAGCTCTCTCGTTTCCTGCGATTGGCTGAAATATGTCTTTTGATATTAAATCACACCGGTTTCCACTGGCTGCATGACTAAGACAAATGTTTATCACATTTATTTATGTCATTGGAGATGACCCTGCAGCTCCGCAAGGCTCAGACTTGGCTGCACACTTGCCGCTGTGTTGATTATAAGTAAGAGAGTTTCTAAATAAGCTATGTTAAGAGATCATTTGGAAAGCACATGATGTAACTGTGGTTTGTGAACGTGAAAATACTTGTGTGATAGAGGTAGTGTTACTAAAGCACTAATGAATCTAGACTGACACATCCCACCCAAATCTAACTGTGCTCTCAGCTTGATTTCTATTATGGTCTGTTGATAAACGTGGTTCCAAATGTTGATTAAGGATCAGTTTCACTTGTTTGTATGTCAACAAATCTGGCTAAATCCAGTTATAACCCTCTGATCTCTGGCTGTCTTTGTTGTTCTATTCTGTGCTTATTGTCATAACAGCACGGTCTGGTTATAACCTCTCCGATGTGGCTAAGGGGAAGGAGTCCGAATATGAAAATTACCATTGACGTTGCTGAAACAAATAAAACTACTCATGCAGCCCATACATCTGCAGCCATTTTGAGCCTTTATTTATACCATTTAAGCTCTCATTTGAATTCACCAGCACAAATAAACATATCATAATGGAGCTAAAGGCCTGATGTCATATGCAGATGTTGAATTTTGATTATTCGTATTCAATTCGTCGGGATCTTGTCTTTCAAACGGCAAAATACATGACATCATTTTTTCTTGGCTCTGATTGGACGCTGCTTTCTCACAAGTGTAAAGCAGCTTGAGTACTGCTAAGGCCTGACATATCTCCACATCTCTCCTCTGTATTACGGTCTGTGTACGCTGCAGACCACCTGTGTTTCTATAAACCCCAAAGTAGAGCCTGCAGACTACTGTGCTGTGCAGGCCAGGGCTTTACAAATATTTACTGATAATGATAAGAAAGCATAAAAATAAAGCTGAAGTGATTTCACCTCAACCACTGGCTTCAGAAAATACTGTATTTGGTAATGGATGAAACCTGATGCTCAAACCTTTGCATTCTGCAAGTATGCATACATAATTATATAAAAGGGAAGAATATATGATAAGTTACTTTTGTTGTTATGTTAAGCTACACATTTCATTTTGTTTTATAGGGGTTTGAAGTCGGACAAATGCATTACCGATGCAACTTCAAATCTTTTAGTTATTTGACTTTCTCATGCTTGTTTCTATGAACTGAGCTACTGTTGCGCCACAGCCATTAAATGTAAAATATGAACGTTGTCAGAATGAAACAACAATGTTATGAAGCCTGCTGTTGTAACATTGCATGATTCACAAGCTTTAAAAGATTTCCTTGGAACTGCCTGGTTGTCCCTTGATGCTCTACCAAAGCTGAACTATGCAGACTGTTTGAGTGAGAAGTTTATGGTTTGTGAAATGACTAAATCCATTTTGTTCTGTTGTTTTTGTTCCTTATTTTAGGCGTGCATTAAACCTTGGCATCCTGCGGGACCCCGGTTCAGAAGTGGAGGACCGCCAGTACCAGGTGGATCTCACGTCCATCAACATCGGCACGGCCCAGTGGGAGCAGCTCAAACCGGACAAGGAGGGGGTCAAAGGAGGCCTGTCTGCAGAGACTGAGAGGAGCTCCCAGAACCCAGCTCTGGAGTGGAACATGGCCAGCAGGTCAGAGGCGCACACATGTTCCTGCTACTTAAACACAAGTGTATTCTACCAAATATACTGGATTAACTTTTATCAGATGTGTTTCACTGATGAGATATGGCATTTAAATGTACACAAACCTAGTTAAAATAATAAGTCAAACATGTCGTCAACTTTGACTAGTGTGAATTTCTTGGATCATGGTGTATTGAACCAATAGATAAGCAAGAAAGACAAGAAAATGGCTCTATTATTATACTTACTAGTTATACTAGTTATTATTTTTTCCTTACTTGTAACTGTGTATAGGCTTTGTGCAATGCATCTGGTAGTATATTTATTTTACGAAATGTCACTCCTTTGATCCACTATGACTGTCCCTGTCTTGAGTCCTGAGCACTATTTCTCCCTTTATTATGCGGCTTCATTATACAGTCATAATTTCAAGCCTGTCTTTTTTTATACGCAGGAGCTAAAACAAGCACAACTGTAACAGCCCGTTTGGCCCCACTTTCTGTTTTCCAGTCTGTTTTTAGAGGGAGCAGGCCCAAAAATCACAGAATCGCAGGCAGTCTCCCGATTTGTTCCTCATCAACTAAAAATAAGCCTTATGGAAGAATGCAGTGAAAAATCAACATAGCTGTGACTGAGACAGAGCACTTTGGGGTCACCAGGGCTCTAACTGAGGCTGGTTGACATAGACACGTCTCCAAGTGTCATATGTCACATGGACTGTACACAAACGCTTGTAAAACATAGGACAGCCAATCTTATTTCAGTATCTTATACAGGCTCATGTTACGCTAGCTGTTGGCGTACATTCAGAATAACCAAGCTGCCAAAGGGACACTTGTACTACCTGTAATTGAATTGTGTCAATTCCTCTTCCAAATGTACTTGACTGGGCCCCTGGATCCATTATAGAAGTTCCACATATTTAGCTATTTTGTAATTTGGTTACTGTACTTCACCTATTAATGACATCATTCACTTTTAGCAACACCTCTTACTTCACTGGCATTTGTTTCCTTTTCACAGTCCATGACACCTGCTAAAACTAAGCAGGCCTTCCAGATCTGTCCCTTAACATGGGACCACCCTGATTGTTTTCCACTTAACGCTCAGTAATTTTAATTCAAAAGTCTTCCCTCACCCCGATCTCCTCACACTGTGTCAGCCAGGTCTGTTTTAGAGCCCATTTAGGTAGCGGACTTGGATCTCTGCTGAGGTCTTACACTTAACCTGGCAACCCCACAGCAGTGTCTCACTGTTGGTTTTTGACCATAGGGCTACTGGGGCTCCGTTTACTCCATTTATTCTTCATTTCAATGTGTTTCTATTGATGGGAACGCACCAGGACGGGCCAAGTGCCAAGGTCAGATTCTCTGAAAGGGCAATGAGGTGAGATTTTGGGCTCACACTTCAGGGCTCCACAAGTGTGTTTGAACGCCTTTTGAGTCCACTCAAGTTTCCTTAGACATGTTATAGTGGCAGGTCTGGATTTTGATTCAAAACTTCATTATAAGATGACCTAACATGCAGCTTAGCAGTTATTATTGTACTCAAAGGATTGACACCCACAGTTTAGCTGTAAAATATATCTTACATAGTGTAGACCATTAATGCCAATATTGCCACATGATTGAGCAAAATTTAGCTCTGTTCATCGTTAAGACGTTACGTTCAGTGTACACTATCCTTTGAAGCGAATATCACAGGAATTATATTGTGCATAAAACTAATTTTGGAAAAAGCCTGACTTATGTAGTAGGATTGTAAGCAAATTAATTTCTTAAAATGGCAACATGGTTGCAGTGACTAGCACTATCAACATATAACAAGAAGGTCCCACGTTGGATTGCAGTAGCACCATTTACTTTATATAACCCTTTCATACAGAGTTTGCCTGTTCTCCCCTTATATGTGTTGGTTTCCTATGCCACTAGGTTCAGGGGGATGTACCTGGTTAACCAAAGGTCAAATAAAGTCACTGTTGCTGTTTTGCAAACTACAAAAAAGCAATCAATTAATAATTGTGTTTTAGCACGGTCCCCAAACTTATTTTCAGCATATAAATGAGCATTAGTTGAGAAAATCAATTCCACACATAAATGTATATGGCTTTGATGTAAGAAAGTGCGGTGGAGTTCAGCCTAAAGCATAAATAAGACAATGAAAAGACTCTATGTACATACTTGGTTTCCAAGTGTTGGTCTCCAGGGTACACAGTAATTATAATTGTATAATTGTAGGAAAGTATTAATGAGAGCTTTTGTCACAGTGAGCAGTCAAACAAAAACAGAAGGCAGTATAAGACCACAGTATAAAAAGTGTCAGATATCTGAACTGTCCTTGGCACTCACTGGTGACCCCTTAATAAACCCATCAGTTGTCATTGCTCCTCTTTTCTTTCCTACCATGGCAGAATCACCACTGGACACTCTTTTGGAAAATGAGCTTTACTGTAACTTTCTGTGGTGCAATATACACCAGGCCTTCCCCACTGCGACCTCAGTCAAGTCCAAATAATGTTCCAACACAGAGGAAAGGGAGTCAAGTTCACAGCTTTACTTGTCTGCTACAATCAGCCCCAGAAGCACACCACTTTGGTCGTAACAAGCTTTGACACACACCACTTCCAAAGTTCACACCTTTCCTATATTCACTGCAGTAGACCCCATTATTCTATGTTGAGCTTGTGGCATGTTCACGCTGCAGTTTTAGGGGTTTTATTCCAGTAGTTGTGGATCTACAATGGCCTCAGTTGGCTTCCTGAGGTTTGAAGGAAATTCCTGCACAGCGGATCCACTGACAGGATCTGTCCTCATCACAGTGTGGAGTTGTCGGCTCGGAAAGACCTCGTGTCAGGGAGCTGTGCACTCCCTCTCCTCCCTCCATTAGCCCAGAGCTGGCCTCTCTGCTGCCACTGATATCGTCATGCAAGGCCCAGTACTCAGTTCTTTAGCACACCCTTTTATCTGTGTACAAGTTTGCATCTAGTGGTGATATTCCTAGTTAAATGTTTTTGTGAAACCCTAACTAAATGAGTCACAAAAACATTAAGTAATGTACCAGATGTTTATCATTTCTAGCAAGATCACTTATTTTTGTACGTCATACTTCCAGGTATCTCCTTCCATGTTATATGCACTTGTCTTGGTCTTAAATGTGCTCCAGTCACTTAAAGTCTAGGTCCCAGCCTACTCCCATGACTTCTCTCAGTTAGTGTGGTCTCTTCCATACCAGAACATAAAGCTGTTTTCATCCGAGTTAGAGGCCCCCTCCATATTACTGGTAAACCGAGCTTTACGCCTACATGGCCGGCTGGTGAATGATAGCACCTGTCCCATGCAACGAGACACTGCTTGTTTCAATCCCCTGTCTGAGGAGAGATTAGCCAAACACCAATTGCCTTCTCCACATCACTTCTCCTCTGAATCAGGCCTCCCTCGATGTCTCCACTTTAAGAAAAGTGTCAAAAAATAATCCCTTCAGGGTGCTTGTAATGCACATTTGTGTAACAGCAGTGAATATGATATTGGATCTGCTAAAGCACTGGACTCGGGGCCACCTAGAATCAAGCCCATGTCTAATCCTCGCCAACTATAAATATTGGAAGCTGTAGCCCTTGATTGTTTTAATAGCAGCAGATGTGGCAATTAACACCACCTTATAAAGCTCGCTCGTGTATTTGTTTTAGCGCTAACAAATGTTCCCACAAATATGAGTTGATTGTGGGAATGAGCATTAGTGAAATGGAGAGACTTGGTTTTTGGTTTGATCTTGTGTATATACAATTAGGGGTGTTCCCAATTGAAGCTTGTCAAATAATGTCTCACTCTTCGTCTGTGTAACCAAGTATTCAAGCTCCCAACCTCAAACTTGTTAGCACGGATTTTGGGAATGTATACTCCGTTTGCAACAGTTTTGAGGTTCTCATGTTTTTTGAAGTACATGGTGTTATTTTAAATTTCAATTGCCAGGGCAAATCTTAGAAGTGTTTCATTCTGTCAGAGTTGGGGCATAACAATAGCTCAGCAGAGAACATTTTGTGGTTTTAACTTTGTTGTGTTGATTTGTCAGTCTTGGGGCTGTTGGGACAAGTTGTGCAAAAGTTTTACAGCTTGTAACTATGACAACTCGTAATAATAAAATGCTTTGCTTGTTTTAAGAAGAAATCAAGTTTGGAAACTTTTAGTCAGTTATTGTTCCTAGATACTTTGAATGTTTTATCTTTTCAATTTGTTTTCCACTGGTGAGGTATGGCTTCAGTTACATCCACTTAATTAAAAGTGTAAATCTCTCTAAATGGTTATGAATATGGCTAGAACATGCTTTTATTGTCAGCTCTTGAGGAATTATGGCACTTGTTAAGAGTTTAGTTTTTTTATATGTGTTTTGATCTTCTCTGTTTCTTCGCTTTAGCATTAGGAGGCACCAGGAGCGACGGGCCATCCTCACACCCATCCTAACGGACTTCTCTGTTCGGGTGACCGCAGCTCCTGCCATAATCTTCAGCAAGAATCTCTCCCCTGATAGTGCACAAGCAGAGGTTAGTATGATGCAGACACACCTGGTATAAATCCAGCAGAGTTGTTTTTACTTTTTGACTCAAGGGAGTTTGTAACTATCACGCTGCCAGATTTAATGTATGATTATAACATCTTAATTGTTTTTATATCAGTTATTGGATATTTTTATTAGAGCACTATTATTTTGTTCTGTTAACTTCCAGAAAAGGTCACACAAAGCAGTGAATCTCAAACTTTTTACACCTAAATCTTGGCCCAACACCGTAAAAAACAAATCAGGATTTAAACAAAATGCCTTGAACTTGTCAGCCTTAGTGCAGTTTCTATAAAAAGTATATAATAAGTCTCATGCACTACACCACCACCACTACCCTGATTGCATACTGTGTGTAACATGGGCAAGACTATTAAATCACAGTATATTCATGCATATGATGGACATGTGTGTACCTAGTGCAAGAAGAAAAGTACTGTATAAATATGGCTATTTGGCCATTTACCAGTTATGTAATCGATAATGAAACCTGTGGTCTATGCATAGGTTTCCCAATGTTATTACTGAATTATGATACATATGGTGGCTATTGGCGTTATTGCAATTACTTATTTTAAATTATAAGAAAGGTTAAATTGAGTATTGGATTGTGAATAAGAATAACTCCATACAGAAGGTCCTGTGGCGGTTGCACATTATTCCCTGTCCACCTTGTTAACATCTTATGCCCTTTGACCATAACCTGTTGCAGCCTTTCACTTTTATAGAAATCTGCAGATGATTATGTGAAATGTCATGTTGAGTTAAGAGTTTGTCTCAACATACAGTAACTTGCTCATTATAGGGAGCCTACTTTTGGGTGCACTGTGTAATGGAGGCTTTTGACCTTCCAAGTTCAAGTCTTTTTTGCTTATACAGCTGATGTTTTCTGGCTAACCGCTCTGAAACTTCCTGCCTCTTTGATGCCGGCTCTGTCCATGCTAACGTGCCCCTTGACAATGTGTAACAGCTAATCCATAGTTCACACACACATGTTCACTTGTACTACTGCCCAAAAGACATGAGAGCTGGTCACATACAAAACCTTGTAATGACTTTTTATATGTCTTTGGTGGTCTGTTTTCCTTACTAATTTCATTCATAAGCACACAGTGTTTGTCTGTTGTGGAGATGTAGCTCACCAGCTGTCTTAAATTGTTTGTTCCAATGAGTTAGTTTGTTGTAAACTTTTATTGACCCTGTCACATAGTCTGTAACTGTTATTGTAGCCCTATGATATCATGACCTTGTGACTTTGCAGCTGCACTTTTAGTAGTGGTATGGTATAATATAAATTCTAATATATGACTATTTACCCAGTGCAACTTTCCCAGAAACTGCTGGTACACAAATTCTCTTTAAGTCAGTAATTTGGAATGTTACAATTTAGCTTTGTGTAGTCAAATGAAGTTCATCTGGTCTTCCGTTAATTTGTTTCAATAGATAATTTTTTCAGACCAAGATTTAGGTTTTTTCATACCTGACAGTTTCGACTGCTCACTAGCAGCCTTCCTCAGAGTGGTCATGTGATGTTGCTGTGATGTGGCCGTTCAGCTGATTTAAACAAGTTTTGACCCTGTCTTCCTACCGGTGGAGGCAGGACGACAGCGCCATCTGCAGTCCAACTTCTCAGGACCGTATCCCAGATGTGAGATAGTAAAAAAGCCCCCTCATCCCGGTTAAAAGTCCTGTAGGCACGTTTCCGTATCTCAATGGTCAGAAATGGCCGATTTGAGTTGCTCCTTTTCGGCTTTGTCTTCACTGTTTCCTTCCTTTTTCCATGTACTGAATGCCCTCCCTGTTTCCCCGATGTCTGTTTTATTGGAAGACATGCAGGGTATTTCGTATATGACATTACATTTGTGCTCCGATTCTATTTAGTCTTTTGGGTGGCCAAGTAGTTGCCATTTCTGACTATTGTAAAAGAGACAACCACATTATGGACTGGGACAGAGCAAACATCGTAGGGACAGAGGACAACAAACATTGTCACTGGATGAATTAGGCAATCAATATGCGGAAACGTGCCCACGGGACTTTACCAAAACCTGTTTAAATCAGCTGACTGGACATGTTACAGCAACATCACGTGACCGCTAGTGAGTAGTTGAAACTGTCAGATATAAAAACTAAACCTTGGTCTGAAAAAAATAATCTATTTAGAAAAAAATATATATATTGCTTTTTGTTTTTTATAAGCCAATTATTATATAGATAGATAATAGATATTCTTGCTTCAAATTTGAAACTACTGTATTTTCAAACTCTCAGTTAGCCACTAGGGAATCACTTATCCATGGAATTATAGCAGTGTTCTTTACAACACAGTACTTTAATTCAGTACTTTGTTCAGTCTCTAATACTGCTTATACTGCTTGTAAGCAGTCGCGATCTTAAGTTATATCTTCTCTTAACCAGACATTAAGTCAATCAGCTTCTGAGTTTTTGTCCAGTCTACGTCTAAACACTGCCTTTCACCTATTGTTAGTTTTTTTATATGAAAAAGGTCACTTGAGACACAACTCAAATTTAGACCACATTTAGTAATATTATTTCCATGTTCCTCTGAGTCCTTTTCTCTGAGACAGGCTTCCTTTCAGTAGTGGTAAGCCGCTCTGTGAGAAGTAGTTGTTGGTCTGACCCATGTGTCTTTGTGGAGTTTGAGGCCACAGTTTGAACCTGATCTGTGGGTGGGACCCTGGAGAGGACAGAGGGAAGAGGAACAAGTGAGTTCATAAAGGCAACACTCTTCTCCACCAAACGACTAGTTAAAACAGGGCATTGTGTGTAGATCAGTCACATTTACAGAGCAATTACAATAAGACAAATCACTTTTTAAGTCTTTGAGCTAAAAACTGGAGGACAGAGTTTGAACTCTGTCAGTGGGTGGGTCCCTGGAGAAGACAGTGAGGCAGGGGAACACCATGTTAATAGAAGCAGAAAGACTGAATCAGACAGAGCTTGGATGTGTGTTTTGAGTGTGCTTCCTGCCCCCCTCCCTCTCTCATGTACTGTGCTTGACCCATCTTTGTTCTCCTGTCTCGGTAGGAGGTGGTGGTGTGTGGTCACTCTCTGGAGGTGAACCTGACCAGCAGCCTGGACTTCTACCTCAGTGTGGCCCAGGTGCAGCTCCTCCAACAGCTCCTCCGGGACAACATGATCGGCGTGGAAACGGGTCAGAGAGGAACGGAGGTACATGTAATGCTAAATTCACATAGATTATACATATAAGATCTAAACGTTCCATTGACATCATGTATATGGTCAAGCACAATATAAATGGCCTATTAAAACCCCAAAAAGAGATCTCCTATGCCCCCTGCGGTTGACTTGTCTCGGCAGTCTAAGTATATATCTCAGTATTAGGTGCTGTGGTACTTGTCATGTAACAGTGTGTTCACATACACCACAAGTTCAGAGGTTCACAAACATGCCTTTCCAATTTCCCCATTCGACTTTGTAATTGCGTTCAAAATTACATTATATTACAGCCATAAAGCCTGACCCTAAGATATTTTCACGCCAGTGTGATTAATCTTTCGTACAAGTTGACACACTTCCAAATTCTTGACATGAATCCATTTCCAAATCACTCCACAAAGCCGTGCCAACTCTGTTCAGAAACCCATTTGAGACGTTCCGCTGTTGCCCCCAACCCTCGCCCCTTGTGTTTTTGGGTGAGGCGAACACAGTTAAATATTTACTCGCTCGGAGTGAAGCAGTCCTCTAATGTGGCCCTAGTTTACAGCCCTCTACTCAGCTGCAGCTTTTAGAAACCTTTCTATTGTTTACTGGACAGGGAGCTCCAAGGCGCCATTTGCCCTGTCTGACCGCTTAATAAAGCCTTCTAATGGAACACAATATAAAAATATTTACCAGCTGTGGTGAGGATGGGGCCGTAGTGCAGGCTGAGGGGACAGAGGCGAACAGAGATTTTACCGTTATCTCCACTCAGCTTATATTCTACAGTGGGACGTGTGCTTCAACGTGGAGCGACTGCTTCATGACTCACATCCTGTATGTGCTTCTGAAACGGGCATCCAGGCCCCTCACAAATAAAACACTTAAGCCAGGATTGTTCAATGGCCTTGGACTGGTCAACTCTACTTATGGACTTTACTACAGGAGTCATATATGTCCCCTGTGCACGTTTTGTTCCATTTACAATACACCCTGCATACACTAAGAAAGCATGCATACTCATTTTGATATATACCTTATGAAAAGCCCTATATTTGTTTTGATTTGATATCTGTAACTTCTAATGACGTCCAGTAGGGCTGGGCAATTGATTAATAATTTCCAATCATCAGTGACACATATTCTTGGCTCTCATCGAGAGGTCTACAGCCAATCCTTTGTCAGTAAAAACATGTGGTTTGGAGTAGAGTTCAAACTTTAAAGGAACAAATTTGACAATTCATTTGTGATAAATACCAGATTAAAAATCTGCAGTGTTCATGTTCAGGAAGTTGATGATGAAAGACTTTTTTTAATAAGAAGTAAAATCAAATAGAAAATTGAGATGAAAAAAAAATCATGACGATTATTTTATTTTTTATTTTGTCATATCACCCAGCCTTAATGTCTTGTAAGTGAGGCAATCCAATGTTTAGAACAGCTACACCTGTCTATCCTCTTCTACCTAAATTAGAGTATGGACATACTTAAGTCTATAATGTGTATGTAATGCGTATTACCCAGGACAGTGCATGTCTTGTAAGAAGTGTTTGTGTAACTCCGTAGAGAAGCACATGAGAGGAAGCTGGTGGTGTCAGGTTTAGCCTGCACCTTTATTTACCCATTTCTGTTGTTATTTATCCAGTCAGTCAGCGGGTCGGAGAGAGAGAGGTGCCTGCGATGCATATGGTCTTGATTTGGTGTGATCTCGGAGCGGTCACCCCTGACTTGTAATGATTCATGGCTTGATTCTGTTAAAGGGCAGAGAGAGGCTGTGGTGGGTTCAGTCAGGTTCAAAGCTGCTATTCTGGGAGGTCTCTTAGCATTAGCCTCAAAATAATAAAACATCCCGCAGATCTGCCATGCTTTACACCATTAAAAAGGAATATTTGAATGGCTGTTTGTTTTACCATATTTCATGTCCTTACCTCATTTTTTTGTTCAAAGTTAAAAGAAACCTCAGAATGGGAATTTCTCATGGGCACCTTGACAGTAGCTGCGGTGAAGTGCATGCTCTTTTTCCTTTATCCATCTTTGCCATTTTATCCACCACTTGGAAACACCGTCTCTCTCTCTCTCTCCTGGAATGCACATGTTGTGTTATTGCTGCCTCCTGCCGAATTAAGTGAAATTGAAATTACCCACAGGTCCAGGGTGATGTAATGTGCAGATCGGCAATGCACTGTTGAGAAATGAGGAATAGATGCTTGGGAAAATCCTGCTGTGTGCTCTTTTTAATATAACTTTCTGGTCACAGTTGTTAGGGGCCCTGACATTTTATTGTACCGTATTAATATCTATTGCAATATATCCCCTTCTTTATTGGGCTTTTTAGTGGTGCCATTAGAGAGCATAACATATCATTAACACTGGGGCCACTCTGTGTGTGTCTTCACCTTCTTTGAATAAGTGCAGCCTGGATATACCATTTGTGTCTGTTAAACGATTTGTACCTCCATATCTCGTAACCCTCCTGGCGTGTCTGTCTGTCCCGCTGCCTGTCCTGGACCTCCAGTAGGCAGCAGAGCAGTGCCTCTTCCAACACAATTTAACAAGCTGGAGAGCCCTCTAGTGGTGGCCTTGACTACTACGCCCTGTGTTTATATGGCACAGGGAGAGTGGGGCTGGTTCTCCTCACTCACTGAGCCCTTTGCCAGCAGCCTGTCGACCCCCTGCAATCACATTAGACACAGCACAATCAAATGATAGCAGTAGTATTTGCACTGACAGTGTTTGGATTATGAGGTTGGATCAGGTGGAGACTCTAAATGCTTTTTGGGTACACTACAATACAACACTTTCTTTCCACTCCCTGTTAACATGTAAGAAATAATCAACATAACAGTAAAAGCTGATTTTTGAAATTTTGGAAAATGATGTCCTCTGTTGTGTAACCTAGTGTTTTTTATGATATTTATAGTTTCTGACAGATATGTTTGGTCTTTCTCTAAACAACCTGTTCAAAGCTCAAAAAACAAGGCTTGGCTCTGGAGCATCTGGTACAAGTGGGATTGTTTCTATTCAGTAAAGGATTTGTGTCCCCCGCAAGTCTTTAATTTAAAAACTGCTCCCCATTCACTTTGTCTTCTGTCCAAATCCATAGCTTTATCTGTTTTTTTCCCCTGTGTTTGTCTTAAACAGATTCTCCGCCATTCTCAGTACTGATTTCAAACAGTTCCCATTGCCCGTCCCAGCTGTATTTTATTGTCTGGGTTAATGAATTTGTTTTGTTGGGGCTTTTAGGTTCCCTGGCAGTAGGGAGGCGAGCCAGGCGCGTGGGCAATCTGAACTGGTCTCATGTTATTCAGGCATCTCTGTTCCACTACTTGCATAGTGAGTTGGCAGTTATGTTTTTGTTTTGTTTTTTAAGCTTGATGCCCTTTCTGCCATAACCTGCCACATTATGTGATGAAAGTGGGCACTGGAGATGAATTCTGCAGTGAATGTGTTTCTATTGCGATACTGTTAGTTTTATTTAATATAACAACAGTTTTGTCTGAATACTGTCAATTGGACACATTTTTGAGTGAATGTTTCACCACTCAACGGTTTTAAAAGTGATTACACCTGTAGTTGACTCCAGTACAATTCACAAAAAATAGTAAGATATAAATACATAAATAAATTATAATCATAAAAGCCCACATTAGCTATGCATTATTTGTCGCCTCAGTTCATTCTTTTATATGCAGCAGCGCCATTATATGTCACTAACAGTCACAATAGTGATTTGCTGCTCTACAAATCACTGTATTATTAGCTTGTTTATCACAACATTAGCCATGGTCAGGCCCAGCTTCACTCTTGTGCTTGATGTTAATGATGACATATTGGTGCTGGGCAGAGACCAGGCAGCTTTCAGCAGCGGGGCGTCTCTGGCCTCTATGAATAGATGATAGAGCAGCTTCTGGGCCTTATCTGACTACTCTGTCATCAGCAGTGTCGCCCTGGCCACACAGCATACTCACGTTCGGATGCCCTCATGCACACGCATGCCCCACACATTCCCAGGATGTAACTGCCCCTAGCCTTTCTACACAGGCCAGTCTGTAATGCAGCTTTATGGCACGACAGCTGATCTGCCATTGTGTACTGATTTGATGTGTCAATTTGCTTATGACGCTAATGCTGCCCCATAAAGAGGTGTGTGTTTTTATGATGTTGTTGTTGTTTCAAATATTTCCACTCTTTGATTTGCTTGACCTTCCCTATGCTTATGCAAAAGTTTTATCAGAATAACTGCTGCTATATTTGGACTAACTTTAATGTTATCCATGGTATGTCACAATCTTGGACTGTCCCAGTGCAACCTCTCATTGGTGGCGTCCATGTATAGCAGCTTCTTAAGTATTTTAGTACTGCTCCTATAAACTGTAAGGCACAAGAATAATGTAGTTTAAAATAGACGCATGTTGGTATGCCTTCCTATCTGGGCCTTCATGCCTGTACCGCCCACACATGAAGGCAGCCTGGGTCACCCATGTGCACTCACCACAGCACACAGGAAAATACCCTCTGGTGTAAGGGAAGTCCCGGCTCGCTCCTCCACCTCATCCTGGGACGATTACACGCTTGGCAAACTGGGCTTTAGATTTCCTCCCACACTGAGAAGAAATTAGCATATGCACACCAGCGCCAAGTTTCTCTATGTTCAAAGTTATCAGCCCCTCGCTAAAAACTTCTGTATATCTACCACAATTTGTTCCCATTTTATCAGTTTCTTGTCTTTTCCATGCTTCTGATGACCCCTTATTTTCCTTTACGACTGGCATGGAAAATCGCTGCTCTTCCAGTGCTGGATAGTCCTGTAGTCTTCTGGCTGAGAATGGACAGACCTCCTTATTGTGATACAAATAGACTTTGACAGAGTGAAGATTATGATATTACAACATTATTACGTCTGTGTAGTCTTTAGCGCCCGGACAGAGGACATCCCCGGGCCCCTCTTTGCTTTCAGGCAAAGTTGGCCTAATGTAGGACTTGGAAAAAGTAGTTGACATTGCCAGCCAAGATGAACCACTGTGAGAAGTGAATTTACACTAGGCACGAAAACACGGATCGGTAGCTGTTTTGGTTTGTCAGTGGGTTTGGACAGCAGCATAGAGTTATTAGTGGGGAGGACTTTGTGTGCGTGTTTTTGAAGCACATCATCCCCTCAACCACACTCAAATACAGTCAAATATGTTTGGACAGTCAGCCTTGTTTTTCAGATGTGCAAGATGGGATCATGTTAGAGAGCATGAAAAATGGGAGTTTGGGAAACAACACTTGGCAAACAGTTGATATTGAGACATTAAAATATAGACAAGGGAGTAGATTAATGCATCGCTTACAGTTCCTTGAGACCAAACTGATTATTATTATTTTTTTTTAAATTTATTTTTTTGCCTTACTTAGTTGGTCTAGATTTTTAGACTTGTTTTAAAGTTAAAACAAAAAGTTAAAGTTTAAATGGTTTAATACATTTGTTTTTCAAATTTAAAAAACCAGCCCAGAAAACATTTTCAAAATATCATACTCAATGGAAAGATTATTTTACAAAAAAAAATTGAAACAAACTACCTAATAACAAAATCTCAACTTGTCCAAATTACTCAAATCAATATAAATATTTTGAACTCAAGTTTTAATTCTTGCAGATATTAAATTTTTTGCAAGGTAGTCAAATACAGAATGAAGTTCTGAAATAAAACCATTAGGGCGGACATAATCCTTGCCTGTGGGAGAATGGGAGCTCTATGACCCTTGGGGCTTCTTTGCAAACCCATTCTCCAGTTCAAGTAGGAGTACTAGCCAAATGTCAAAATCACAGCACGTCTTATCTACGGCGTGGTGTGGTTGACAAGTTTGGCCTGACGAGAAACCTGTGCTTTGATTGTTTTTGGTCTGTGTACATTTAAAATAAACCATCTCCATGGCCCTCCTCACTGTGTTGAGTGTTTCATATTGTCTTGTAGCTGTTGAGCCTGAGAATCCCAGCCACTGCCTCGACCTGCACTCTTTCAGGACAGCGACGTGTCAGAAGAGCTTTCATGTTTTCCCATCAGCCAACAGAAATACTGAGACATCAAATGAGACATAGTCCAGAGCAGATGTACTTGAAGACAGCATTTGAGAATAGATGGCTGTATGACAGAGAATACACGGGGGAGCTGTGAGGCAGAAATCCACATAGATGAGAAGTGACAGTGAGAAGTCCAGAGTGGATGGAGTATTGTCTTTAATCCTGGGACCAGTCCAGAGCATTAGGCTGTAGAAGTGGGACTGGGGTTAGCTCTTAACTACTCAACCTGGCCATTAACCTCCTCTAAGGGCTGGATACTTTTCACCTCAACCCTAGCCTATCCAACCTCACACTGTTTTTTCTCACCCGTTACTGCTGTGAGTAATAATAAATAAGGCTTCATCTCCTTTTTCCATTGTGACTACATTAGATCTGTTAAGTAAGCCTTGTTTTCCCAGTTTATCTAAAACATCCATATTTTTAACCAGCATTCATCACTTTGCCCTTCTCTTGTTATGAAATGCTATCATTTTTTCCTTTTTTTAGTCCATGTCTCACTGACCCTCCTATGTGAACCAACTGCTAATTGACAGCCAGTCATAACAACTCACCTTCCCTGTCCTGGCTTGTAACACACCCCACTCCAAAAGCATAACCATGGCACATTCTTTTCAATTGGCCCCTTTTGGAAACCCGATCCCCTCCAGATCAGTAGCAGCTGAATTTGCTCCCCTCCTCAATCGGTTTTGGCAAAATTGGCGTGAAAACTTGAGATAAAATCTCAAGCATAGGAATTCTATTAGAGCCGAGAAACAAATGGTGCCATTGACCGAAGGCAGTGGCCGGGCCCCCGCCTTGAACCCAGGGATCGAGTGTCAGATTCAGGTGAGAGGGACTCAGGAGTGCCTTAAGAAGACCAGAGGGTCACACACCCACGGGACTAGTAAAACCAGGGCAGGCCAGGCCAACTACTACATAGACTTTGTGGAGAGAGAAAGCCCAGAATCTCCTGGTCTGAAGAAGTGAAAAGAGGAAGCAGACTTTGCCTCACACCTGAATAAGCACGATTCCACCTACACAAACAGGTGAGCGGCAGTATTAGGTTTACCCTTTGTAACTTGGACAGGGCACTGTGTGAAGTTCTGGATCATAGACAGTGCAAATATTGTACCCAGGGGCTAATGGGAGTTCTCAAACAGAAGTGAAGTCTGCTGGCTCCTTAGACTGGGACTGAAAAAACACCACTCTCCCTTAAAGGACCTGTAAAGTGAACTAGGAATTTCCCACTTATAGTATTTTAGGAGTTACTACTTCTACTTAGATTGATTTTGTTATGGTCACTTTGAATCTGTTTATTTCTAGTTTAATCATTACACAATTTGAGACAATAATTTTATGGCTAAATTAAAATGTAGAGACACAGTTAATATTTTATTCCCCCAGACATGAACCTGTTATAGCAGCAATCTGTACCACACAAATGAATGTATGTATATGTTTCATTTGTCACATGGTTACAATGAAATCACATATTACAATAATAATGCCAGAGCAGAAATGGACATTTGTCATGTGTTTTCATTCTTTTTTTTTTTTTTTAGATAAGCTGTTTCAGTACCATAATTCACACAGTACTGATTTAAGTGTGTTTCTATGTGTGTATGTTGTTGCTTTAGGCTAAATCTTGCCCCTGAAATTTGACCGTGCTATTTGTCCCAGATGAAGCCCTGGCAGTGATAGACCTTCACAAATGAGTGCCATGAATCCACTGGAGGCCTAATGCATTATAACGGCTCAGATGGTTTGGATAATCAAGAGGTGCACTTGAATGTGCGTATCACCTGTTTCAGTTTTCCAGTTTGGAGCCCATCCAGTGCTTTTAGATATTAAGCAATGAATCATGTTAAAACACTTCTCATGCTCCAGCACTTGGATCCATCTTCAGCTAAAATCAATTTCTGATAATCTTGCTGTACTTCGGGCCAGACCCAAACCTGAAAAATGTGTGCGATGATAAGTGTGTTTTGGAGTTAAGAGCAGTACAGGTGTTCCTCCTTTGTTAAGCTGCTTCTGAATCCTCCCTGTACAGCATAGCAATCATGTTCATGACACCTTACATTGTTTTTCAAGTTTTACTTCCTCTTCATCCTCGTTTGGCAAGTGTACAACTAATACCCAAAGAGAGTGTCTGGATTTTTGTGCCATCTAATCTTGGTAACGCACTGTGTGGTTATATTCTTACCAAAAGTCCAAAACAAGCCCTATAAGGGAACAGGGGGTCTTGCATCACACTATGAGGACTGAACATGCAGCACAGACCTGGGAGCACATCCAGATAGAAATTAAAAGAAGATTACTCCAATTGTCTTCTAATTTCTCCTCTGTAAATAGACAGCGAGCCAGGATTGTTCTCAGCATCACAATGCGTTTTAAATAGTGAGTGCTTTGTTAAACTTGTGGATTTAGACTTGTGGATGCGTGTTTCTCTTCTCTCTTACCCTGTACTTGCCCTGTATCAGCAAAGGAGTGAGTGGTCTGCCTCTAGGGACTGGGCTGATCACGGCTGCATCACTCACACTCCAAATCTCAGACCACCTCAGCTGAACAAAATCTCTCAAACGATTCTGTGGGACGCAATGCAAGTATTTACACGGCAATGCATTATTTAACTAATTTATATATAAATTATATTCATATCATTTATCATCAGTGGACAAAAACAAAATGTTCACCAAACCTCTCCAGATTGTTCAGAGTTTTTTGGAATTGCAATCCGAATGTTCCCCACTATTTTGCAAGTAAGTCACATGCTTTATCTTTTTTTTTACGCAATAATCTGTTGGGGTTTTTTTGCGCCCAGTACAAGTACCTGAAACCTGAAAATACAACACTTTTAAGAGGCTTGGTTAATTTTTACAAAATCTAAAATAATGTAATAATTTTTGCATTGCCCAAATTGTAATCATGCTTCAGTAGTTCTGAATGACATTTACACACGCAAGCCACAGAGTATGCACTAATGAGCACTTATTTCCATTAAGTCATCACGCTTGCGGCCATGTAAGTGCAATTTCCTACTGTCATTAGCCATTGAGCAAGACATTAACCTGCTATTGTACAGGCAGCTCTCTATTATAGTCATTGTTTCAAATCCCAGACAGGGACAGTAGCTCCAGAGACAAACATTTTCAGGCCTCACTGTTACCACCAGTTCATCTCTACAAATTAGATTAGACCATTACCCCCATGCACTCTCTCTTAACTGTATCGGGACACTGACAGCTAATACGAGCCAGTTGTTTATGTCTTTATCCTCATGGAAAATAAAGAAATGGAGAGGAGAAGGAAATGCGATGATACTATACTAGGATTATACTGGCCAGAGTCACTGCAATTAGCACAGACCCTAGGGTGCTTCTGTCTTTCATTCACTAAACGTCGGCCATGTCTTATAATTACACCTTTTCCACATCTGGCCTTCATCTTCCTGTCTTCGGAGTCAACAAGTGCTCTGAAATATTAGCCGCTTGTATGTCCGCCATTGCAGGGAAGCAGTTGATCGCTTATCAAAGTTTTACATTGTACAATAGCCAGTCAAGCATTAATAAGCAATGTTTGTACTGGCAAGTTTAACAGCTGGCGTATGTACTGTCTACTTATGTTGTTTACCTCATAGCTAATATTTTGTTTATCCTTTAATTTGGTGATAAAAGTCAATTTGACCCAAGCCAAGGTGCTAATGTTTGACAAGAAAGTCTGTGTATAATTTTTAAATACTTGCGTCATGAGTCCTAAGGCGCTTTACGCTGTTTGTTTTCACTAACACGGTCGCAGTGTTAATCTAGAAATTGTCTCTTGGCGTCTTTGAACATTTCCTGTGCTAAAAACAAAACTGCCTCACTTGGTAATACAAACAGTGCATGTTATTGTAGAGATGTGGGCTAATCCATGTCCTCACCATCACCCCTTTAACCCCACTGAGTTCTATAGGAGACAGATTCAGGAGTTTGGTTGACAGCGGTGGATCTGTGGAAGAAATATGTCTCCTGTCGAGGATGAGGGCGCGGTCTGAGGCTTTTGAATGGATCTTGATTGCCACAGATTGGGCTCAGGGCACAGTGGGTTTGGCCAAGTTGTCTGACAGCCTGAAGTCATGCTGGATAGGAAAGTAACTCTGAACCTGGAAGTACACAGCCAGAGTAATCTTTACAGAGAGTACTCTTTAACCAATTAAAATAACAGCCACCTCAGTGCAATTTTAAGGAAGCAATACTATCACCAAGCATTAAAAATAAAAAGTGAAAAACAGAAATTATTAGGGATGGGACAAGAGAAAATTACCAGAAGATCCTGCACACTTGAGTAAAATGATCTTGTGAGATTTTTTTCCAGCCATGTTTTTACATTTGAATTGGACAAAAAAGGGTTAAGTGCTTGACAAGCTTTAGTTACAAAAAGCAGTGCAACAACGACAGCAACAATATTAAATAAAATAAATCAAAAATGGTGAAGCCAAAATTGTGAACTGAACTGCACAATTTGTATATTACAACTGAAAATCCTGTCTTGTCTTGTTCTTGTTGACCCAATCTCACGTCTTGTCTCATCTTGTGGAAATTGTGCCTCGTCCTACTCCTAGAAATTAAATGATAAACTATTTGCAGGGTAAGTAGTATCTTAAGAACAATGCTACAATATTATGCTGACATATTGCACACCTTTGAACTTAAATCCTGACATTTCTTTAATTTAGCTTGTGACATAAATCATATTTTTGGCTGCATCCATCTGGATTTGCACACAATAACATTGGTGACTTTTATGTTTGAGCAGCTCTTCAGAGGGACCATATTCTAAAAATCACATTAGTATTTCTTTAGGCTTTATTTCAAGAGCAGGGTGTATCTGTGTTCAATTTATATTGAGAATTTGTAAGCAAACTGATGTCGTGTGCAGGCGTTGAGCGAGGACATTTTAAAGCAGTTCTTTTTGACCAGAGGCTGCTGAAGACTGTAGTCCCTCACATGGACAACATTAAGTCACTGTTTTCACTATTTTTCTTTTCATTCTCAACCATTATCATTTGCATCTTTTGTTTATGGGCCAGGGCTTTCCCGAACCATAAACCAGCTGAAAAGTGATGAACACCATCATCCTCTTGATTTGGAGTCTGTCCATGTGTTTCTTGTGTCTGTTTTTATCTGCCCTCTCTCTCTCAAAGTTAGGGCTGTCTGAACCCTGTGTTCTTGATTTTCCTTGTTTTAATAAATGTAGATTTTGGATCAGGCTTCCCACTGACCCACTGCTTCAGGAATGTCAACACTTAGAAATTGGAGCCATCACCTGGATATTTGCTTTTCCCTCGTTTACATGGAATTAGGAAAGCCCTGCACTTAATGATGTGCCAGGAAAAATGAATGATTTATTGGTAATCCTGCTCAGATTGAAAGAGGAGAGAAACTTTGACTTTGAGCTTTAGAGAGGGGGGAAGTGTGTAGTGCAGACCAGTGGTTTCCAAAAGGTGGCCTAGGAGTTGAAAGTGGACCATGGGAAGAGAAGCTTTTGAGAGCCTTGCATTAGCATATACATGCCTTTTAAATTTAAATTAAATTCATCTCATTTTACATGTCAAAGCAATGGATAGGGTTGAACTGGTAAAGAAATTCAAACTGAAACTTGTACTACAATATTAGCAAATTGAGACCCAAATGATTATTTGTTTTATTCTTTGTAAACTTGGATTTGCTGCAGTCTCGTTCAGAACATAGTGAAGGCTAGAGGAGACAGGGACAGTGCTAGTTAAAGTGGTCCCACTCAGAGCCCTGTAGGTTTAAAATACAGTTGACAGTCTCTCTGAGGCACTCTGCCTCCATTTGCAGAGCTGCAGGTCACGACCTTCCCCTGCTCCTTTGTTGTGGTTCAGTTAAAGTGCATAGCAGGTTGCCTTTGTTATTGAAACAAAGTTCAGTGTATTAAATGACTGCCTTTGATGCCCCCTTTTTGCTTTGTGACTGCTGTTACGGCTTACAAAGAATGGTGACATCATATTATAAATGTCTTCCCCTCTCTGTATGCTGCTAAAATATAAAAGCCTCTTTATGGCATTTGGTTAAGTATTGGTGTTATTATTTGGGATTAAGATGAGGAATTACTGCATTGAAGTTTTCCTGCATGTGCACAAAAGCACAGAGCTCTGCTATCAAGTTAATGGTTCTGGTAAACAATTGTGGGTAGCACAGCAGGGGTCTAACCTGTAAACTCTGATGGAGTCAAGATACAGAAGTTAATTTCCATGCAGGCATCCTGCAGCAAGTAGCAAAGTGAATGCTTTGTCACAAAGATTTAGCATTATGACTTCCCATGTAATTCAATGGGAATTCTACTAGCTTTACAAGAAAAAAAAACATGGGAAAACGGTGATAAACATGAAACATTCAAGCCCAAATGTATGGAAACACTATCGGCACTGACTGTGGCCTCAGCCAAATCTGTTATAACACATTATAATGAGAATAAACAACTACATCCATCACCATGATTATTAAAGTCAAAACAAAGTCCTCACTTATTTTTATTGGACGTCTTATACAACCAAAGTGAACACTGTCCCATAGATGTGTCACCTGCTCACACCCCTACCCTCTTGTTACCAATGATGTCATTTCCTGTTCTGTTGCAAAGCCACCTCTCAATGTATACACTGCCCAATTTAACATTTACAAACTTTTCACTCCCACTAATCATTCCTAAATTTACCCCTTCTGTACTGTGTGGTTTCTCCTTCATATGTCCCATGTCAGGCCAGTAGCCAAAATTTAAACCATATTTAGTGTCATTTTTCTTTTCCAAGTCAGTATAGCATATACCCTCCTACGACTACAGCAGTTCTCCCTGGAGCCTGCGCTTCATAAAATGACTGGATGCAGACCCCATTGAGTAAACCTGCTTGTTAAATTGAGCTGTTTAAAGTAATACTGGTCACCTCTGTTACTGGCTTCATATTTATTATACTCCTTCCTGTCAACTACCAAGGGCCTCCTCATCATCTTAAAACATGTTCCCTGATCTCTGAACCTCAATTGCAACCTACTTTTCATTCATCTGGAACCAATCGGCCGCATATGGGATGTTGTCATGTTGGACCAGCGGCCAGCACTGTAAAGCGGGTGGCATTTGGGTGAAGTGACATTTGCTTCCGCATATTAGCCCCATTTTGGCCAAGCTGTTTCTGAGTTGCACTGACAGAAGCAGGGGTCAGAGGTTATACGGACGCACTAAATGTGATTGGCAAAACCGAAGACATACTTTTGGGATTATTCTTTACCAATTTAGAAGTGTGGGGATCATTGACATGACGTTTAATATAGTTATTTGTGCATTGAGAACATACTCTTGTTAAGTATAAAAAGGAAGGAAGGAAAAAAAAAATACTGCATTCTAGGGTCAAAGATGTTAGCCAACTTGAAGCAAGAAAGAGTATTATGTTTATAAGTTAAGCCATGTATGTAAGTTAGTTTTATTTAGTTTAGAAAATAGACAGCTTTATTGTATTTTATTTTTACTGTGAAACTAATGGCAAAAGAAAAATTCTGTTCTGTCAACTGGACAAAAAAGTTTAGAGCAAAGACATTTTGCTGCTCATCCAAGCTGCTTCTTCAGCTCTGGTCAGATTGCTGGTGGACACTGCCTTATATCTAGATAGATTGTCTTTCCTAACAATAACCTCCTCTCTCAAAAGACACCTATTTGTTTACAGTTTCTGTTTGTTGGCTAGGTCTATTGAACTACACTAAGTGTGAACTGTGCCTGAGTCATATTTTGCATCTTGCAATGGTGCTGGTACATTCTCTTATGGAGTGGCTGTTTTGTTTCTCCAATATAACACTCATTGCAGTCTTCACTACACTGAATGGAGTAGACCACATTGCTCTGTTTGTGCCTCGGGGTTTTGTCCTTTGGGTGAACCAGTTTCTGTCTTAAAGTGTTTGTAGATTTGAAATAGAACAGCATTTCATGCTGTCTGAGAATCCTCTGAAACTTTTCAGACACACCAGCTGTGCAGGGAATAGTTACACCTTTTCTCATAGGTTCTGATTTTCTGTTGTCCTGTTTTTTTAGCTCTCTTAGATCTATTGAAGGCCCATTTTGAATATCCACAAGCAAAGAGGGCTTTCTGCACGTGTTGTTCTTTCACTTTCCCCTCTTGTAGGGACCACTTGAGCCCTGTGTTGTAATGTTCGAATAACTCTGAGTTTGTACTTCAGTGGATGGTGTGAATTGAAAAGCAGGTATTGGGCAGTGTGCGTGGGCTTCGTGAAAACTTCTACCTGGAGTCGCCGGTCCTCTCCTGTAGTTACTGCACAATCTAAGAAGGCCAATTTATTCTCCTTGGCTTCTTCCTGTGTGAGCTTGATTTTCTGAACCAGCAATAGTCACCAGAACTGAAGAGGCTGCTTGGATAAGCGGCGAAACGTCTTCATTCTAAAACCTTTGTCCAGTTGACAGAATTGAATTTAGCTCATACCTGGATGACTGAGGGATTACACAGACATGCTAATATTTTATTTTATTTTAGTCTTCTTTCTCTTATTTTTTGCTGGTTGGCTGGGAAGTTAAAAAAGGAATTCTGATTCTGTGGATTTCTTTCTTGTTGACCAGTTATACATATGCATATAATATTTACTTTTTACCTCTGAACTAGATAAAACTAAGCCCTTATAATGTCTGTCACTCCTCCAAATCTTCTATCTTCTGTTTCTGACCAAAACAGAGTTCAGAGGTCATATGGATGCACTCAAACATGATTGGCTCACTGGAGACTCATACTTTCACACTATTGGGATTATCAGTTATTTTCTTCGGAACGCCGGCCTCGAAGGGGATGACCTCATGATTGGCAGGAGGGGGTGTGGGGTGTACAATAATCACACTCATTTCAGATCAACAAAGTCCAACTCAAGATTGCACTGGGATGTGGAACCGGCGCTTCACCCTGGTCATTATATAATACAATCCACCATAATGTTTGCAAAGAGGGATTTCAGCTGGGACCTGGGCCTTTAGCTGCTGCTTATGTCTGTGTGCTGAATTTATTGCCCTCTGTCAATGAGTAAATTGCTGAAAGGTTAGAGCAGTTTTTGGTGTATACATGCCCTCTGCTATATAGTGCAAGTATTTATGAACTAGGAAAATGTGTTGCATGACTGAAAAGCATGTTGCATGACTGAAAAGCACCCAGACTTAAACTCAAAGTAAATAAATCTTCCTCCATTTTTTCTGTCTTTTCTGGGGCAAAAATTGCTCCATTGACAGTAGCATAATGTATAGTTTTTTTGTTTTGTTTTGTTTTTTTAGAATTTGCCTTTATGGCTAAAACTAAGCCCAGAATTGCAGTAAGCTAGCCATTTGTTTGGTTAAGATCAATCCTGGGAAAGTCCTGTTCCTGTGTGGCTTATATGTTTAATACTCTGATTACATCTGCTGATTCAAGCTTCTTGAACAACTGTCTCGTTTCTCTCTATGTCCCTGATTGTGTTCCCTATTATCCCATATTCCACTTGTAAGCACATCTAAATATAGACTAAAAATGTGCTTAGGGGGCAATCTCTTGTAGTGGTGGTTACAGAGAAGACAGGGTATTTGCTGTAATTGTAAATGCATGTGTACGGTCAAAGCTTTGGGAAGGCACACAAAGGAGCGTAAAGAGGATCTGGCAGTTTGTCTCCTGGCTCAGCTGCCGTATGAGGCCCTTTAGTGTGGGATGCTCTTCACATGGGATGTCCTGCCGTTTGTTTAGCCAAATACACTACTTTATGATATAGAAAAGGTCAGTTAGAGTATATAAAATACTCTGTTGCTTAAAAAAAAAGGTATTAGAGGTTGGGCAATAGTTATTTTTTCTTATTGATGTTACCAGACAAAACATGTATTTCTCTCATTGCTGTCTTGAAACCATTGTCCTTTCTAAATTATTACCATATCACTTTATATATAGCTTATATATAGCTATATAGTTTTTCCCTAAGAGGGAAAAACTACGCCTAGAGGATCGATTTATTCAAAAAGTAACTCAAGTAAATATAACTCATGACTACCAGCTCTGGAAATAGGCCAATGCCAGGACTGCTTAACACAACACACATGGAGACACACAGGTCCAGCTCAGCTCCCTCTTCTCTCGTCTCTCGATACTTGGAAAATCTTACATTTCTGTAGAAAAGAACGAAGTGCACACATCCTGTCCTCATTAGACCAGAGAACAGAGAGGGATCTGGCAAAGGCCAATCCTATGGAAGCTCTCTGCGTTCAAGCCCTGCCCAAAAGAACTGAGCAGGCATGCCGCTGCGTTTTATATGGCTCTTGTTCTTAGCCTTTGATGACACTGTTTAGAATAGGAAATATCTAATAAGTCAAGTATTCTGTGTAATGTGTTGCCAGTGGCTTTAGTATCCGCCTGGAGGTCCTGAAACACTATCGGCACCACAGCAATAATATACATTTAAAATCTGAGCAAGCGGGAGCAATGTAAAGAGGGGAAGGGGCAGCTGAATGAACACAGCGTAATAGCAACCATGTGCAGGCAGGGTGTGTGTATGTGTGTGTGACTATGGGGACAGGACACACCTTGAGAGCTGAAAATCCTTCTGTATGACTCTCCAGTTTCACTATTTATCATCGTCATGTTACAAATGCTGCGGTAGCTAATTGGAACTGATGTTGCACCAATTAAGGTGTGTGGGGAAGGCAAGGAATGGCCTCAGTAATGGGCTAAACGTGTTGAACTTGTTATTGGTGGCAATGATGAATAATTATGCAGTATTTTTTTTTTTGCCTTTGCCTAATCATTGTCATCCATAGAAAACCTTCTGTGCAAACTTAGTTTGCGTTTGTGAAAGAAATATACAGACAACACATTTACACAATTTATTTATTTCAACATAACAATTCTTTACTGTGCTTTAACTGAAAATATACCCTATTTTGAGAATAGTTTGAGCCTCAGTAGTAGATCTGTTTCTTGGACACTTCATTGCTTTTTAACATTTCAGTTCTCTCTGCACATTCCCATATCGAATTCTTATTTTTTAATTGATTCCATGACTATAAAACATTTCCGTGCAACAGGATCTGGAAACTGTTTTTTTGTTTAGTCCATGTTGTTCCCAGCTTTCCTTCATTTTAAACAGTCACTTGTACCAGTCCATTATTTGCTAGGTACCATTTAGTTTAATATGTTTGTCTCATTTGTTCCCCGTGAGAGCCAGCCGCGGCGTCTTTATAGTCTCAGGGATGGCATGCTTTTGGTAGCTGGATAAAGATGCCTGTTTTCATTGTTCCTTGAAACACAGTAACCTACTCCACCGTGATTTATTTCAGCTGTCACTGAAAGCCTTTTATTGCCACAGAGACTGGAAGTCTTCTGACATCCCAAGCATAAAATCTCTGCTCCCTTTTACACAATGCCACAGTTGCGGTACATAACCATTTGATTTGTTGGAGTAAGGGACTTTTTTATAAAGCATACCAATAATGCATGAAGTGCAAAATGATTGTATGGCCACAGAAAAAGTCCCACAGCATGCCTTTAACGTCTCTGTAGTCTGCTCTCCTTCTTAAGTCTATTTGTTCATGGTTTTAATCAAGCAAGCCATTTGGTCTGTGCCTTTGTTTCTTGTAAAGTCAGATGGTAGACAACAACAATAAACAAAAAGGCACTTTTTTTTTTACAATAATAGCCACATTATTAGATGCACCTGGTCCTCGGCTGCTGTTGTTGCTGCAGGAGAACTAAGCTTTGTATTACAATGTATTACAGTGTGTGAGTTTACTACTACTACTTTTACTACTTGTATGTTTGTTCTCAGGTGCGTCGACATGAGCAGAAGCTCCACAGTCGGGATGCCTCTATAGGTGTAGAGGCCCCGTCCCGGCACAGCGGTACAGGGCAGGACAGTGGCTTTGGCAGTGACAGCGCCCGCATCCGAATTGTCCAAATCGAGCAACAGAGTGGGGCGAGCCACCACTGCATCGCCCGGCCATCCCACAAGTCCACCATCACCAAAAACCTCAGCTTCATCCCCTTTGACATCTTCCTCACTGCCAGCAGACTGTCAATCATGACCTATGCCTGCTCTAATCCCCCATCATCTGACACACCCAGCACACCGGAGAAGAAGGAGCCTGCTGACAAGGTCAGTAATTTTGTGATATAGGATAGCTGTCCAGAGTAAACTTTTTTTAGATAAACTTTTTGTCTCTCCCCATGATTAAGTGACCTGATTTTCTATGCTGCTTACTATGATGCTTGCTCTGATGCTTGCTTTTCTATTCCATATCGTTACAGTACATGATGATAATAAAGATTTTACCTGCAGTGACATTTTTATATACATTTTTGTTTTAGTTAGATTAGTTAGGTTTCAGTTAATTAATTTAACTTTAATTAAGACACAAAATCTTCTCTAAACTAGACTCTTCTGTTTTGTTTTGGTTTTTTTTCAGATGGGAAA